>VMBQ01007974.1:0-39998 GCA_007657795.1 Dreissena rostriformis
ACAGAACATAAAAATAATAGCACTGAGTGTAAATAGTCTTAAATAATCACTATCTATGTGTGCCTTTAAATTGGCTTTCTCAGCAAAACGTACGCCACATATATCACACGCAATTGTCTTCCCATTTTCCTGCTGCATGTGCTTCTTCAGGTCAGCATTTGTAGGTAATGCCTTACTGCACTTGGTTCACACGAATGCCTTCTCTTTGCCATGTACATGTCATCTAAAACTATAATTATCTGTACCATTCAATAGCGTCCAATATATATAATATACGAACATTCTCAATTTTCTTATTTTAGTCAAAATATTTTATAATGGGTCAATTAGTATTAATCATATGGAGTAAACTATCATAACTTCAAGCTGTTAATTACGCCCATGTTGATACTATTACAAACATAAGCAAGTTAGACTTTTTTGCATGTGACATGATATTCAAGTTATTAAATACAATATTTTTGATAGGATAAGCACCCATCTTTACTGTGTCGATTTTGTACCTCTAATTTGTAAAATTTCATCAGGGTTAAATAGACATTAACAAGAAGAACTTAACAGCATATTTTTGTATTAATTACACTTTTTGACAAACATAATTCAATATATGATTTACAAAATTATTGCACCTGTGCCTGTTCAGATTCGCCTTGCTGAAGTACACCGTATCGCAGCATGTATATCCCTTCCAAGTCCCTGTGTGACTCATCTCATGCTGGCGCAGTGACGACTTGCTTTTAAGAACGTTGCCACAATAGCGGCATATCTGTGGGTTTGAGTGATCCATCGGAAATATACATTTCATTGCATGCATACATGTGTCAAGCATACAGTGTGTGGTCATTCGCCTATAACTCGAGTGTGGTCGTTCGGCAATTTCAAAACAAATGTCGTCGGTCGTTCTAAATAATAAAATAATAATATTGAGATTTATATTTGGTCGTATTTGAAAAAAATACGCATACTGACAGTAATACAACCTCAGTTTGAATCGCTTTAACAACAAACACAGTTATAAATAAAATATGTGCGGTCGTCTGCATCATCGAGTTCGATATTTGTCTTTGAATGTTCTCAGAAAGTATTATACCTAAAAATATGAGCAAGACATCAATGAAAAGTAGAATTCGCAATGCGAACGGTGCAACATAACATTGTAACATGTGTTCTGCTAAAACAGAGAAAATATATGAAAACATACCTTCGATTGACGTTTTGTCCGCAAAATAGCCGTGGTCGTTCGCATTTGTGGTCACGTGACAGTTTTTGTTCCCGCACATTGAATTGGCTACAAACTGACCAAGTTAATGAATTCAGTGGACCCTGCAAGTAGGAATTTTATTTCTAATGATATACTGCTATTATTGGACACAGCGGCAACTGAAGTCAAATCCGTTTCGAATTGCCTGCAAAGACTTTAAAAACAAGGCTTGTCACCATAGGATGACATATGCCCCCTTTTTCCACATTTTTCTAAACCTAAACGCAATATTTTTTAAACCTAAACGCAAAGTGTGACGGAATTTCAGACGGACAGACAGACGGACAGTGCGATCGCTATATGCTCACCTTTGGGGGCACAAAAACTGGTCTAGATGGATTTTAACTCCGATAGGAAGAATTCAAGTTATTAAAACTTTAGTATTACCAATGTTAAACCATCTTTTTGTTTCCTTACCTTATCCACCACATAACTTGTTAGCTGAGATCAATGAACTCAGGGCTTTTTTTGGCCCGATTTTATAGCCGAATAACGGCTATGTTCCCANAAGCCTGTGCAGTCCGCACAGGCTAATCTGGGACAACACTTTTCGTCTAAACTGGATTTTTGCTAAGAAGAGACATCATTTAAACGAAAAATTCCATAAAAGCAGAAATTATCGTCCCCGATTAGCCTGTGCGAACTGCACAGGCTAGTCCGCACAAGCTAATCTGGGAGGACAATTTATGCACAAGCATTTTGCCCAGTTTTCTCAGCCACTATTTTTTAATTTTGTGTTGAACAGTAAACCATGAATAAGCAAAAATATTGTAATAAAAGAATTCATCATATGCTTTCCGGTGGTTTATAAAGAAATATCAGTGAAACAAAACTAAAATATCGATATTTTTCACTGTTTCAGTAAGATACTGGAACTACTTTTAGATCACTTTTTTAATGAAAATTAGGAACAAGATAATGACCGCGCTTCAAAATCACAAGAAATCACATCAGCAGCACCAACAGTAGGAGCAGGAACATCAGCACAGTAGAAGCAGGAACATCAGCAGCACCACCACTGGCACCAGCATCAACACAGGAAGAAAATGAACAAAACCCAACATCAACACCAACAATGAATTTCAGATCTCTGTAAGTTTGTATAGCTATCTGCTTGAAAACGAAAATTAAAAAAAAAACAAGACAATTTAAAAACAAGAAATCAACAGGCATTTAAGGCAAATGAACTACAACTACAAGCATTCTTTGATAAATGACCCTGAATTTGCAAAGTGAGGAAAGTATTAACAAGAGGGCCATGGGCCCTAAGGGGCTCACCTGAGACCCAAAGGAACAAGACTATTCTGAAAAAGTGCGAGCTGATTCATTAAGATTGGACCAAAAAAGTGTATAAAGTGTCTAGAGTATAAACGTGTTTTGTTTTTATTTGGCCTAGTGACCTAGTTTTTGTGCTCACATGACCCAGTTTCAATCTCAGCCGAGATTTCATTGGGACAAATTTTCTGACCGAGTTTCATGAAAATTGGCCAATAAATGCGGCTAATATAGCGTCAAGTTTTCAATATAGCCATATAAGAATTCAACCGAGAAGTCATTAGAACACGTGTTCTGACTAATTTTCATTTAGGTAGCACTAAAAATGTGACTTCTAGATTGTAACAACATTTCTCCTTAGCCATATAAGTAGTCTTCTTTATAAGATGTTGCCAAGAATTTAGAGATACTTTTTATACGGGCTAAATTCTTTGGAACGTCTTATAGGCCAAGGACCAATTACGTGGTGGAAACCAGAAAGTTTAAATTTTCATCAATTTGCTTTAAATTGCAAAATAACATAACCCACTCATAAAGTTTTAGTTAAGAAGTCCATTTTTACCTTAAATATCGTCGAATTGAAGTTAAAAGGCATAATTAGTTTCAGTTAAACTTCTGCTTGAATCGCAATACAATCACTGACCTCTCGCCATGTTATGAAACATTTAAATATCAACCAATCAGAAGAAGGCATTACAGTGTAAAAGGCTGCGTTATCGATTAAAATCTACCTGCGGTACACAACGGGCAAAGCGACAGGAATTGAAAATGTGAATAGTGGGTTGATTAAAATTGCTCAGGCGTGCAAAATTAAAAGTGTCATCACATAATTCTTACGGAACATTATCGAGAAATGAATTATCTACACAGGTATGTAAATATTATTGCAATCCGTTAATATTAACTGTCTGATATGGGGGCTTGAATGGTGCGCACAAAATTCTTGCGCAACAATATAGACAAAGAAGGAAAACTTTCCACCATTGTTTTGGTTCTTCCCCCGTTGTACGCTCCAAATATTACCCATATAAAAAGTAGCTTAATATTTGAGAGCATCAACAAGTTGGACTACCATATAAGTAAAATGTCCCACCCCTGGCGGCCATATTTTTCGACAAACCATAACCATTTTCAAACTCAACCGATCTTTCATTAAAACAAATGTTCTGACCAAGTTTTATAAAGATTGGACTATAAATGTGACTTCTACAGTGTTAACAAGATTTATTATAGCTTTATAAGGAAAAATGCCCCGCCCCCAGGCGACCATGTTTTTCAACGGACCGGAACCATTTTCGAACTTAGCCCAGATATCATAAGAACAAATGTTCTGACCAAGTTTCATGAAGATTGGATAAAAAATGTGACTTCTAGAGTGTTAACAAGGTTTTACAATAGCCATATAAGGAAAACTGTCCCGCCCCCTAGGCCATGTTTTTCAACCAACAGGAGTCATTTTCAAACTTTTCCAAGATATAAAAAAAACAAATGTTCTGACCAAGTTTCATAAAGATTGGACTATAAAAGTGACTTCTAGAGTGTTAACAAGGTTCTACTATAGCCATATAAGGATACATGCCCCGCCCCCTGGCTGCCATGTTTTTCAACAGACCGGAACCATTTTCGAACTCATCTAAGATATCATTACAAGTAAAGTTCTGACCAAGTCTCATGAAGATTGGACAATAAATGTGACAGACGACTGACGACGGACAAAAGGCGATCACAAAAGCTCACCATGAGCACCTTTTGCTCAGGTGAGGTAGAAAGCTGTATTTTTTTTTCTGTATTTTTATTTTTTTTTAATTTCTGTATCAAATATATTTTTCGTCTCATTTTTTTTTTCTTTTTTCTTTTTTTTTGCAGTTAATTTCCAGATGTTATAAAGGCATAAAACTGAAGAAAAAAAAAGCTTTAACTTAATCAGCTTATTAAGAAAATATATTCAAAGAAGACACATGAAACAAACCACATGAATATACCTGTGCCGGCAACGTAATAGTGTTTGTGTTGATGCCAAGCCCCGCGGTGGAGACGAGACCAGATGACATGAGACGCTGCAGCTGCGCCTGGGAGAGGCCCACGAAGTTCTCCGCCTTGCTTGACTCGGGGGGCTCCAACTTGATGTTCCTGTCGAGCTGGGCCTTCAGCTGGGACATGTTGATCATCGGGAACTGTAGCTGGCCGGAACTGGTCGGAGTCAGGGTCAACCCTTGACTGAAACCAAGCGATTGTTTGTTTATGAATCCTCTGTGACATGTTCCTTGTATGTTACTAATATATTTAACCCTTTACCTCTCAAGATACCCATTTTGACTCATGTGTAGTCCATTAGAAAATCAAATTAATTAAAGACCGTTCTTAATAGATTCAAATTTTAAAGGCTTCATTTCCAACCTAAGATAATGATGAGCAGCAAACAGCAGGGCCATGATGGCCCTAGATTGCTCAATTGAACCTGACTTAGAACATGTAATAACAAGGTTTTTCAAGCTTTGACTTGGTGACCTAGATTTTGACCCCACATGACCCAAATGTTAAACTGTGCCTAAATATTGCCCTAACAAACTTCCTCCTAAAGTATCATCATTATTGAATCAAACATTATGGGCAGTTTACAAGGTTTTTGAAAGATTTTGACATCATGATCAAGATTTTGACCCCACATGACCTAATGTCAAACTTTGCCTAGATATCATCAAGAAAAACATCCTGGTCAATTATCATCATTATTGGACCAAAACTATGGCCTCTAGTGTGTTTACAAGGTTTTTGTAAGATTAGACCCCATGACCTAGATTTTGTCCCCACATTACCAAACGTCAAACTTGGCCTAGATATTGTCCAGACAAACATCCTGGTCAAGTTTCATCATTATTGAACCAAAACTCTGGCGTATGGAGTGTTTACGAGGTTTTTGTAAGATTTGACCTGGTGACCTATATTTTGACCCCTCATGACCAAACATCAAACTTTGCTTACAAAAATAAATATTATGACCAAGATTCATNACAAGACCAATACTTAAGAATGATCAAATGGGAAAAGGTAACCTAGCACTGGCAGTAAATATGGGGCTCATTTACAGGTCAGATTTGGAATCTCTGCTGTAAAATGAGATTTTAAATGAATTAAAGGGAGGCAAATCTGTAATAAAAAGAACATGCATAAACCGTAGTTGTTTCCCTTGTTTGAACCATGCTAAATCCTTACAAGTTTGGAAAGAATTGGATGAAAAATTTGGACTTTATTGCATAAACACCATTTTCTCAATTCAAGGGGAGGTAATTCTGTACTTCATGGACCAATAATGCTCATTTTTTGTAGGGTTCGTGTCCTCATTGATATAAAGACACTGTGCAAATTTGGAAAGGATCGGACAAAAAATGTGGAAGATTTTTGAAAGTTTTCACAAAATAGGCAAAAACGAATAAACATGCAAAGTTCAACGAGCTCCTGCGGCCATGTTTTTTGACGAATCAAATTTCTTTGAACAACTTTTTCAGGGGAGCCTTCAAAGGTCATCCCTGTGAAATTTTTTGAAAATCTGATGAGCGGTTTCTGACAAGAAGATTTTTTAAGGTTTTTACCATATATGGTCATGGCGGCCATCTTGGTTATGTGATCAAATTTTTTTTAACAATTCTTTTGTCCCATGACCTAGGGATGCTCAACATGAAATTTAGTTGAAATTGGCTCAATGGTTTAGTAGAAGAAGATGTTTACAAATTGTTTACAGACGGACGGACGGACGGACGCCGGACGCTGAGTGATCACAATAGCTCACCCCGAGCTATCGCTCAGGTGAGCTAAAAAGTAAGCAAAAAGCTCTGAAACAACAAGGTTATGGAAATAAACCGCATCACGCCTAGGCATGAACAAATGAACATATTCAAGCTAGTATGCAGCTAAAACTCTGGGAGAATCGAGCCCAAGAGCTCTACTACACTCACTGTGGCTAATATGTACAACCCATTTTGGGATGAGAACCGGCAAGGTAATTCACGTCCTCTGCTGGGGTGATGTCAGCCTTGGAGTGGATTTTGAAACTGGTGAAGAAATAATCACCTTCGAAACTGAGCGTCAGACGAAAACCCGTACCCGACAGCCAACGGTACCTTTTGTGAAACTGAATGTGAAACTATTCAACATATATTTTGGGAATGTAAGCATGTCAATCAGTTAATTACAGAACTGTTTTCTGGATCTAATCACTATTCAAACTTTCTGAATATGCCTTCCTTTATACTGGTACATGCAAATACAAGTGGACCTTTAAATTTATTATTTGATTTCATAGAAATGTTTATTTATAATTGTAAAATAAACAAAACTAGACCCACTCTTAAAGCAGCAAAATCGTACCTATCCTTGAATTGCCAATTAATTATTTTATTGATTTGCGTAAAAATACGCAGTTAAAAAAAATTGTTGTTTCCCCTTTTTCAGTAGTTGTGATAAGGATTGTGTTCTTATTTTTTTTGTAATACCCCAAAAGGTTTCTGAGGGTGAATCACACCCCTCTTGTATTTCATCTGTCCCATCCCAGCCTGTACAAAACAGGATCGGACTTGTTGTAGTTAGTTGGGGAGGAAGAAGCCCTTAACTACGAGGATGTTGACGAGGTCAAGCTGTTAGCCTCACCAGAAAAAACACACTATATTTTACAAAATATTTTGCGAAATATTCGTTGATTTTGAGCGTTATAGGGGCTTTAATCGGAGGTCTCAATTTATGTTTTTGGTTGTCAAAACAAGGCCCTTTTCCCCCAGCAAAATGTATATATTCCTCAACACATTCCAAATAAAAATCCTCCATCACTTATGCAAATTGATCGCCCTAGACCCAGAATGGTGAAGTTGTATCACAATGTTTTTAACTAAATGTGTGATTTAAAAATATACTTGATTGTTTACTATGTTTTGGTTTCGATTCCCCTGTTTATTCTCTGTCATCTATAATAGATAGCAGATGTGCAACGGTTGCACACATGAAGACTTCAAGACACTGCTTGCTACCCTTTTGATTTGTGTTCTTGATTTTTTTTTGTAATAAAAAGGTTTCTGAGGGTGAATCACACCCCTCTTGTATTTCATCTGTCCCATCCCAGCCTGTTGAGCCTTTAAATACTGCTGATTTGAGTGAGCCAACAAAGAAGTGTCAAAAGACCACATGTGGTAGTTGTTGTTGTCATGCTTATTTTGTTATTCTACATACATTTCCTTGCAGTTATTGCTTTCTACTATTGTAATTAATGAACTTGAGACAGAAACTGGTTAAGATACCAAAATGAAATTGGAAAAAAAATCCTCGCCGCTGAAACCGGTAGGGGACTATTAAATATTTGGCTTATTAACTATTTTTGTTTGTAGGAGGTAATATGGTTGGTTGTATTCGCTCAACTTTAAAAATAAACTTATTATTTATGGATTTATTGTTCAGCCACTTGAAAAAGGTAAAGTTAACTATAAGTTCGCATAAAATGTTCCATTTTTGGTTCCATTTTTGAGACAATTTTTTAAATATTTTTTTCTAGTATATTCCTATTGCAAATAGATCTCGCACTAAACATTTGTTTCAGTTGAGCAAGCCATGCAAATATTGTTGAAAAGGAGAGCTCAAATCCAGTCGTTACAGAATGTATCACCCCCTCAAATTGCAGCGCCTTCACACTGTACACCAACAAACATGATGTCCATGTGCTGCAAAACCAGACGTCGTCACCTGTGCATCAAATCCCGGCATCCCAGTGCTGCAAAACCATTCGTTCTTACTCATGCTTCAAAACCAGATCAAGGTTGAAGAAATGTAATATTATTATTTTTTTCATAATGACTTGTGCACTCATGTTTTCGCCTCCAGAAAGATTCCAGAATGTCAGTGACTCCTACTTGTCTATGCTGAAAATCTCTCGAGAGACAGAGCAGGTAAATTGATAACAAATATTTGTCCCACATATTGGTACATGTCCCTTATTTTCCTTTGCCTTTACACCTTTGTTAACATTATACTGTACATCAAATTTAATTATTAAGTTTGTGTTTAAACAAGAAACCGTCGGAGACGGGTGATGCTCCCCAAAGTTTTTTTTGTCACAATATTGCACTATATATTCAGATAAAAAGAAACACTTTTATATTTTTATTTATATAAAAAAAATCAAAGGGCCATAACTCTGTGAAAATCATCCGATTGGCCAGTCAAAATGATTCGTAGTTTATTGGCAAAAGTGTTATATTAAACACCACTACCATAATTATGTATACCGTATTGCTTACTAAGACAAAGTTGTCTTAATTGAACATAATACCATTTGTTTTGCTGATCATGTTACGTTTACACGTGTCCTGATCAATTTTCAGAAGAACAATCGTCTGAAAATTCGAGCGACGATAGTATCGCGGAGGTGATGAGGGCTAGCTATTCTGGTGGAAATATGGTTTGTTCTTTAAAAAAAATGTGTTCAAAACTTCCTCGTAAAAATAAAATATAAACTTACACCACTATTGCCAATATATCCATCATTTTACAATTGCTATCATAAATAAAGTTAATGAAGGGCCACGGGTCAACTCGCTAAGATGAAATCAATGATAGCTTGTTTCATTTAACAGCCATAACAACCACAGGGTCTAGTATCACAAAAAAAGTAAATATTCTAACTCAAATTTTGTTGATCATCATGCTCAATTTAGTTTTCAGAGAAGTTTTTTGGGTCGGACTTAAAACCTGACTTTTAGGAGGAATGTATACTTAGTTAATACTCACATTTTATCTTGTGAATAGAGCAAAAATGTTCATGTTACTAGGCCCAGAACTCCAACCAGTCAATTGATGTGATACTGGACACGACATACATGGAGACGGAGGAGCTCACTGTCGGTACGCTGGACTTTTTTGTGTGCATAATTTTATTTTCTCCATAAGATATTACATATATACATACAAGCATATATATAAATGTATATATACATATATTTTAAATACAGGATTTGCACATGCATACTATTTAGTTTTGGTTGTAAGTATGTTCATCTATATCTTTTATCTGTAATATATTGAACATTAGAAAGTTTACTGAAGTGCTGAATTGCTGTTGTTATAGGCTTGACTTCAGTGTTTTAATATGATTTGATTGTGAAAGTATAAAGTTAGGAAATGGAAATGGACATGGTGAGGTTGCATTATTTGTATAATTATACATCATCACTAAATTTCTGCATAGTGACTGTCACTGTTGGTATTTGGTATGCATGTGTATCTCATGAAGCTGCACATTTTGAGTGGTAAAAGTTCAAGGTAAGGGTCATCCTTCAAGGTCAAAAGTTAAAAAACTAAACCAAGGAAATTACTACCCTTTATTCGAACTTTTCGTAATGATGTGTGAACAAGAGTTGTCGTTCGTGCGGGACGGTATCGGTTAAACAGGTAAACAAACCAAACGAGAACACGTTCTGCATCTCAGATCGCTGAAATCGTAATATTTACTGTTCATTTCAATTAAAATTTACATATACAATATACTTTCATTGATTGATATACTTATAGTTCTAGTATGTTTACATTTGTATTTTAATTCTGCTTTGCAATATAATTTCGCGACCCAGAACTTTTCATCAGTTAAAGTTTAGAAACTCTGATAATAGCTTTCTTTTTAAAAACTGTGCCCGTTGCATTATTCAATTGATATCCCAACATTTATTCAGTTGCTGTAAGGTATTTCTTTGCTTCATAACCTGTGTTAATGTGTGTTTAGTTTAAATATGGATTGATATTCGTCTGTCACTGTCACACTTAAGTTAACTACATTTCTGGAATCAGCAATTTTCCTTCAAGTTTAGTGTAAATTTCTCGATTTATAAATTATGCTGTTTTGAACTGTTTTATTGTTTAAATATTTTCTTTAGAATACTTTGTGAGTGTTGACATTGGTCATAGGTCAGTGTTGTGTTGTTTATTTTCAATGACANCACTGTGACACAATAATTACAAAATGGTTTCTGCCAAGGGGGGATGTAATCACTGTGACACAATAATTACAAAATGGTTTCTGCCAGGGGGGATAAACTGCGTCTGACTGTGTTTAAGTAAGTAATTTGTAACTTATAACCAAAAAGGTTACGGTTTTGGTAAGAAGAGGACTTATGTTTTCTTTCTTATACCCCCGGTAGGGTGGCTTATAGTGATCGCACTGTCTGTCTGTCTGTCCGTTCGTCTGTCTGTCTGTCCTTCTGAAATTCCATCATATTTGCGTTTAGGTTTTGAAAAATGGTCATAACTTTTGCAATATTGGTCATAGCAACTTGATATTTGGCATGCATGTGTATCTCATGGAGATGCACATTTTGAGTGGTGAACAGTCAAGGTTGTCCATCAAGGTCAAAGGTAAAAAAAAAATCAAAGCGGCGCAGAAGGGGAATTGTGTTTCTGACAAACACATCTCTTGTTTGTCAATCAGTAACAAAATCAGTGACGGACTAGCCTCACTTAAACAGTCTTAAAAAATACTTGTTTTTGCCCCTGGTAGGCTGGCATAGTCCGTCTGTCTGTCTGTCCGTCAGTCTGTGTGTCTGTCCGAAAACTTTAACGTTGGTCATTACTTTTGCAATATTGAAGATAGCATTGAAGATAGCAACTTGATATTTGGTATGCATGTGTATCTCATGAAGCTTCACATTTTGAGTGGTAAAAGTTCAAGGTCAGGGTCATCCTTCAAGGTCAAAAGTCAAAAAACTAAATCAATGGAATTACTATCCTTTAAAAAGGGAGATAATTTCTAAACCTGCCAAAAGATATATTGAAATTTTATATATAAAACCATACAACTAGAGCATAATGAAAATGACATTTAATGGTCAAGCCAAGCACACAATGATACTTTTGGGCATACAATTATCTTAGGTACTTTTATTTACGATTACCTGTGAATCTGTACACCTGTATAATTAATTGCTACTTAAAATAGAGATTTGTTAAAGAACAATTATTTTAAAGGGAAGTACTTCATATAATTATGAATCTCATATTATATATTGCCTTACCAAGAATTTAAGTTCTTTTCACAGTTACTGTACATATTTTGTATTTTGTTTATTTATAACTTAAGTGATTGATTTGTCAAAGTTTTTTTTATTATATAACTATCATTTCATTCCTGTACTAATTTGTGAATGGTAGGTTTTATTACTTAACTGTGGACTTATGTCCATAGATAGTTGATGAACTGTGGCTATGATCTCTTTGATTAAACCACAGGCCTTGGTAGTCAGCGATGTCTGCCTTTGTCATTTCTGACTGTCCCCCCCCCCGTCCGTCCGAAAACTTTAACATTGGCCATAACTTTTGCAATATAGAAGAAAGCAACTTGATGTTTGGCATGCATGTGTATCTCATGGAGCTGAACATTTTGAGTGCTGAAAGGTCAAGATAATCCTTCAAGGTCAAAGGTCAAAAAATAAAATCCAAGGGAAGTAATAAGCTTAAAAGGGATATAATTTTCTATACCTGCAAAATGATAANACAATGGTTCGATGATGTTGATTTTGTAGCATAATATAGTCTCCACTCAGGAGAATTTCTGTAAATTGATGCGATTTTCCCCAAATTTCAGATTGACATTCCTCCACTTTCTCTGGATTTTTATGCCCCCGGTAGGATGGAATATAGCAGTTGAACTGTCAGTCCGTCTGTCTGTCTATCTGTCCGTCCACAAAATTTTAACATTGGCCATAACTTTTGCAATATTGAAGATAGCCACTATCTCATGAATCTGCACATTTTGAGTGGTGAAAGTTTAAGGTCAAGGTCATCCTTCAAGGTCAAAGGTTAAAAAAAAAATCAAGGGAAGTTATAAGCTTTATATGAATTCTGATATTATATGACTTTCATTAAAGATGAAAAATTTCAGACCAAAACAACATCATGGGGGACGAGTCCCTGGAGGACGGGGACGACGATGTATTTCAGATGCAAGAAGGTGGGTTTGTTGTTATATTCACCATTTTAATTTCTGATAATTCTTTAGTCTGTTTTAAAAACACTTCTTTTGGCGCTTTTCTTATCGCACCGATTTGTATTACGATTTTTTAGTCAATGATGTTGTACAAAATAGTGCTTATGTTGTTTATTATGTTAGTTGTAATACTTCAGGGCCAGTGTTCACAAAGCTACTTAGGTAAATCTTAACTTCAAATTTACTTAAGGGAATACTTCAGATTCAAAAACATTTTCCAAATACAGCTCATTAGTCATTACAGAGGACAATTATGTCGTGTTTTGAGAAAACTGGGCTAAATGCATTTGCGTAAAGTGTCATCCCAGATCAGCCTGGTCAGTCCGCACGTGCTAATCCGGGATGACACTTTCCGCCTAAACTGGATATTCGCTAAAAAGAGACATCATTTAAACGAAAAATTCCATAAAAGCGGAAATTGTCGTCCCTGATTAGCCTGCGCGGACTGCACAAGGTCAAAGGTTAAATACCTACTGGGGGGCAAAGTGTTTCACAGACACATCTTGTTGATCTGAAGTTGAATGAGAGATGTGTTTGTCAGAAACAAAATGCCCCCTAATGCGGACTTTGAAATAAAATTTCTATTTATCATTTTATAGTACTCATTGATTGGACAAAAGTGATTGTTTATATTTAAGAAATTAATGTCTGACTTTTTAATATTATAAATGTAATAATAGTTAGCAGTATTTATATATTATTTTGTTACTAAAGAAACAAATATCTGTTATTCGTTTATTCACATTTTCTACTGACAAACGGTACAATATACAACGTTAAACTTACCCTTTCTTTGATTTCCTACAAATTTCACAAAACATGGGAAATTGATTGCTTACTTAAACTAACAATAATGACGAAATTTACAGGAACCAACCTTTGGTAAAGCTTGTTGTGGATATGCATGATATGTTGGTGATGTGTAACCTGAGAGAGTTCAAGTAAACACCACGAAAGATCNGGGGGGCATCTGTCTCCGACTGCGGAGCTTTTCTTTAATTTGTTTCAACAAAAAACAAGGAAAACCTGTGTTCTTTTTAATATATGAATTCATATATCAGAAAAGGGCATTTTTCTTCTGTAAGTCAGACCATAGTCTTACTGTTCAACCAGATCAAAGCAGCAGTGTAGGTACGTCTTCTTATGTAGCCATGTTATTATGTATACAAATGTTTAGCTGAATTTAACTGTTTTCTTTGAAATAACTCCTTTATTGTATTCTTAAATAAAGGAACCAATGTTCCTCCAACTAGTAAACATGTTCTCTTGCTGATTTAGCAAATCTCTGTCCATAACTCATGTTAATAATCATCTCACTGTGTTCGCCTACCAAAACGAACCCCGCGATTGGTGTTCAGATTAATTGTCGCGGGGGCCGTTTGCCATAAGGCGAACACCGCGAATCACCGCGGACCAATAATATCTACCGCGGTGTTCATCGTGTTCGCTTAAAATAAAATAATTGAACATAAACGTATGTCGGTACCAATTTGCAGAAAGAATCTACCGAGCGTTTGAATGTTATAGGTGTCATTTGTTGTCTAAAAAAATAACAAACGATTACGAACAATCACAATCGATTACCGCATACATGCGAAAATTCCCGTTTCTATCCATTACCCGATTATCCAGAGATTTCCGATTTCATGCAAATTCTGGTAAATGTTTACGATAAAAGTGTGATAGAAATGCAAAAATTACAAACGTTCGCCATATCTATAAACTATCAAATGAATTTCGGCATATGTTTCTATTTAAAGATTTGATGAAATAAGCGCCCAATCAGAACAGGTGTATTCCAACATTCGTAAATCACCTGACGCCTAGTGCGCGCGTTGTGTAGAGTTCATGTTCTGTTGCCACACATCAATACATGTATAAATGCCTATGATATTTTCATTTTCTTTGTTCTGAACCATAAAAAGCGCGCGAAAATTGGCGTGGGTGTATTTATTTTTTACACAAAATCTTCGTAGCGCAGACAACATTGGGATCTTTTAATTTCGATTTAAAGTTTCGTAGTGAATTTCTTCTCAAGTACCGGGGTAGCTCGCGAATGATTTGGAATTGACATTTCATCTGAATAAAATAAAAATCAAACACGCTGTAACACGCTATATTTAGATTTCATGCAACATGTACAAGTCATTTTCTGGAAATCGGGAGAAATNTCAATGATGCGTTACTAATTTTCTTTATATTGTATTATAATTGGTTGTTGTAATTTAATTGTGGAAATTCATAGAAGTTATATTAAAGAAAATTAATCTCATAAACTGACTTAGTTGTGTTTAATAGTGTAATTAATTAGTGTATATAACTACGCGACAATATGATGATGATTATGAATAATAATAATAATAATAATAATAATAGTAATACTAATACTACTTATCATATTGTTTGTTTGGTTTGTTTCTTGTTGTTTGAATATGTATACTTGTTTGAATCTTAACATCAATCCACTTACAGTTAGTTGGTATGGTATTAAATGTGGAATGTGTGTTTCTTTCAGCCAGTGCAGTAAAGTGATTCCGATTTCTGAGCTGACCAACTATTCCTTGGTATAAACATATATTGTTTGTTCATTTCAGCAAGTGCAGTAAAGTGACGCCCATTTCTGAGCTGTCCAACACGCAGTCCACTGACCTACAGGGACTGTCTGTGAAGCTGGAAACTGTTCTGGCAGAAATAAAAAGAATGCAGATCGATCAGGAGGCCAGTGTTCAGTCATTGCAGAGGGCATACAAGGAACATGAGGGATACACAATACAGCTATTGTATCAGAATATAATAACTACTGTAGATGAATGTGTTAATAGTTCTGTGAGTACATGTGATGAAAATGAGCAATATATAAAAGAAGAAATGTGTAGGAGTCTACCTTCTCTCTTAAATGAGTTTGATAATAGTACTGTAAAAGAACTTGAAGAGATGAAAGATGAAGTTACAATAATAAAAGATTCCATTACAAGTGCTACTCATAAATGCACATGTCTTCAGAATGACTTTACACATTTATATGAAATCATTCAGAAAATTGGGGATAATAAGGAGCTCTGTCTTATAGCCAGCATTAAAAGTGAGCACATAATACAGCAGGCATTGAATGTGCTGGGAAAGTCAGACAAGGTGTTCACTGTCCAGGAGAAGTCTGCGCACAATGTGGGGATACCAAGTGATTTAGGCATATACTGGATCACAGGCATCTGTGTTCTCCCTGATGGGCAGATCCTGGTTGCAGACAGGGGTAATAATAAAGTCAAGCTGCTGAACCAGCAGTACCAGGAGGTGAGTCACTGGGGTGTGAATGGGCCATGGGACATATGTCTGATCACACCCAGTGAGGTTGCAGTGGCTGTGGATGATTATAAAACACAGAAGGTCAAGTTTATCACTGTCACCCAGGGCCAGCTTGTGCCAGGAAGGAAATTTAAGCTGCAACATCCATTTTCAGGTATTGACCACCACCAGGGAGACCTGTTTATTACCTCTGGTACTGCACTGTACAAGTACTCACTAAGTGGGGCACAGGTCTGCAGACTCTATGAGGATTCATCACGTGGTCTGACAGGTAAGAATAATGGTGGATTCATCCTTATAGCATTAAATATATTAATTATATGGCAATTTGAAAACTACATGTTAGAGTACAACTTTCAATTAATGGTTACAGTAGCCAGAAAGATATTCAGTATTACTGATTTTTATAAACATGAGTAATAAAGTATTTTGACTGTCACTACATGACATGTCTATAAAAAGAAACTGAGTTCCTGGGAGAGAGACACTTTCTGACCTGGTCTTCACTTTTGTGGTTGTCAAATCGCTAGACATGTACAACATGTTTTTATAAATTGAAAAAATTTCATAACATCGTGTAAAATAGATACTCTTTAAATTGTTGTAGTTGGATTTTAAGAAGTGTTTAAAAGTATGTATGTATAATTATTCATTTTAACATCTTGCTTTTGTAAGTTTTTAAGTAAAAAACTTCATAGAAAACCTTCAATATTTGTTGTTTGAAACATTATTTTTCTTGCTAGAAAAACTTAACAAACACGAATAAAGTCGTAACACTGCACATGTATGAAGTATGTCTGCTTGTGTCAATTTCACTAATTGTATGTCAGTATATTGTTATCACATTTTTACACGAGTAGGAAATCTATTATGAGGATACATCAGGTGAATTGGCAGGTAAGAATCATGGTGGATTCATGCTGATATGTGGCAGTGGCTGGGAAAATGGGTACAATGGCTCAAAAATCACATTTTCAGGTTTTTAATCTATTTCATTCTATCATTTTTAGCGAGATAGTTTTCTAGATATCGACCTTAACGTAATACCACTGTTTAGTATAAAATGCCTCATATTTGGCAAATATGCTTACAAAAAATGACATAAGACAAACACTAGTAAATGAACAATATACAACAATTATATGCGACTTTATTCCATAAGTGCATTTTATACAAAATTCAACATATACAAACATTTTATTTCTGTCCTCTGATACCATTTTTAGTTGTTCGGTTTTGAGTTAGGTTAAGAGCAAATTTGGTAATCCAGATAGCCTAGTGATCCGAAACCTAATCAGGCAATAGAAAATAAATTCCTAGATTCTCATCCCCGCCCGCCCATAGAAAATCATCCCGCCCGAACATTTTTTTATTTAAAAAAAAATAAATCTGTAAAAAAAATCGAGCCGCAAAATACTGAGGACAAAACGGCTGAATGAGTACGAAAATAGCGAAGTGCGAATCGACAACTCAATGTCTCGGAAACGCTTATTGATTTTCAAAGGCACACGATCATCGTCTGAAATTTAAGTGATCGAGCGAAAACAACAACAAAATATTTCTTATTTTGAGGTGTATAAACGGTGTTACAACCGTAAAAGATTAATACAGGGTGTCAACATGTGCAGAAACTTTTACTCTCGCGGACCTGTACAATGAGTTCATTTGTGGTTCATATGATCAAGCCCCATCGTTGAAAGTTGACCACCCAAAAAATCGTCTGTGCCTTCCTCGGCCGAAATAAATTAGAATTGACAAATGCTGTCTATTGAATGCATACCATGTTTTAATTAATAATATATAGTCATCTGAAAAAATAATGTAAAGGGTTCTGTTACAGATTTGTTTTTTCTTTAATACTTTGTCTAGTCAACGTTTTATTGAATGTCAGAATATGTTTAACATGATATTAAAAGGGTAAAATAAAACACAATAGTCAAATTATGATCATGCATTTCTTGTATTCTATATAATTTTACATACATACATACATATGGGCAGTATGCATATAAACCAACAAATTCGTGAACATTTCATTACTTATATATAGTTCCGACACATAAAATAAAATATAAAAAATAAAACACAACCACCCGCCCCAATTTTCCCCATTTGGATGAGAATCTAGTTATTTATTTTCTATTGCCTAATCAAAGCATCCGGGCTGAGAAAGAGTTCTCAGTTTTTTTAACAACAATCAATTACAAATTGACACATAATATGGATATTGTGTTAAATGGAATAATTTATACGGATCGTATATAGAAAAAGTAATAAAAACTATTTTTTAACTATACGTGTCGCGGAAGAGTAAGTTTAAGAAATTTTAAAATAGTCCACTATGTGCTACGTCAGTCACGTAGTATTTTTGCGCTGCACAGGCCATTCACAATCTGAGGCTAAAAATAGATCAAGGAAAATAAAACTGCTGCGCGGCGCATTTGAGTATTCTTTACATAACATATTTGCATCATGAAAATAGTCAACTGCGTGTTAAGTTAAAATCGCATAACACACCTCTCCTTAAAGGTCACAGGTGCAGGTCAGCGAAGACGCAGCAAGACTAAATGAAATACACACATGCGTGCGCTCAGCTCAACAGCTGAGGCTATTTATAAGCAAGCTTAATAACAGTAGATTCCTTATCAGATCAATGGGAGAAAAACGGATAAGTCCAATACCATTTTACTAAGTGATAAAGAGAACCATTATTTCATTATGTTGAGCAAAAAAAAAGTATTAAAGAAAAATGTTTTATTTTAATATGCAAATAAATTCCATTTTATTATTGTTTCATTATGATTCATTATACGCTGTTAATTGAGAAAAAATGTGACAATCAGAAATAATTTATCCATATTCGCTTAAAATCATAACACACATTTCATGCGGTGAATATGCGAATAACAAGTGACAAAAACAGCAACAATTTAAACCTTTTTACAAAAAACTGTTTATGCCTCCGGTAGGGTGGCAGATAGCAGTTGAACTGTCCATCAGTCTGTCCGTCCGAAAACTTTAACATTGGTCATAACTTTTGCATAATTGAAGATAGAAACTTCATATTTGGCATGCATGTGTATCCCATGGAGCTGCACATTTTGAGTGGTGAAAGGTCAAGGTCATCCTTCAAAGTCAAAGGTAAAAAAAAATACATTGTTCAATCCCCAACGAAATAAAACTACTGCTGATCAACAAGTATGGTTGGATGTTGAGAGTCCAATACACTATCACGCGATGTTGCGTAGCCTCGTAATTCGTGGTTTCTAGTACAGCGGGGTTAAATATGATATGTCTGGGAAAGGTTCTTAGGTTCTCAATAGGTAGCGGCAATTTTTTCTGCAATCTCAATTGCATGGGTGATAAGAATATTCAGCATTAATGCTTACTTTGAAATAAAGTTAAAACAAAATCATGTTTTTGAATAATTAAATAAAAAAATATTGTTTATTTTTTCACTTGTAAGTCGCATATCCAACGCATGAAATATGTGTTATTATAGTCGAACCACACAACAGTGTTCGTAGAAAAAGATTATACCACGGTAGATCACATTATGTGTGTCCTCACATGGCTTTTTATGAGTTTCTTTCTTCACCATCGAAATATATGGTATGTCTATCTTTGATTAACATGCAGTTTTTGTTGAACACATTCAAATCATACTTTCATAGCCTTGTCATACAAAAATGAGTCTTATGGCGTTTCGGCCAGCATTGCTCAAGCCCAGCCGGCGCGATTGGGCAGTCTGGTCAGAGGCGACGCTGTCCGCTATAAAATCACACAAGATTTAATGATCTCATTATGCATCTCCTGACCAGACTTTGAGATTCACAGGCTGGGCTATAACTATGCCATAAGACCCATTTTCGCATGACGCGGGTCTTAAAAATCTCATTGCATATTGTAAATGACACATTTTAGCACAATGCTTTTAAATATTAAATTGAATTCAAACTGCGTTATTTCTAGCAAACTGGCAAATAAGGGTAACCTTTTTATTTGTTCAGGAATGATTTCCAGACGGACTGACAGAGTACGGCAAACATGTGTGGTTTGATAATTAAACGATTTCCCTCTTATCGTGACACTATACTCTTTTGGTACTTTTTTGTTTTCTCATCTTGAAAGCAAAACTATGTTATCAACGTTTATCGATAGACCATTATGGTTTCCCCTGACGATTACAGAATCTGAAATTCAGTCAGATTGATTTTACTGCTTAATTGTAACTTGGCCACAATTTGTGTCTCAGTGTCATTTGAACATGCAGAGAGTAGTCAGGAATTCCTTACACTGAACAGTGTTACATCCTTTACGCTGTGCACAGAAGCAGTGATGTGGCCAAAGTTCTCTCGAATCAGCCAATGAAATAATCGAATGTATTCATTCGGGTCTGCTGGCTTTATGTAAAGGTCATTTAAGGTGAACTGTTGGGTAAAACAGCAACCACGAAGCGTATTAGTGTTTACTACCAATTGTAAAGTCAGAGACTGGTTGACACCGTGTGAACTGCTAGGGCAACAAGCAATTAATGCATCAAAAACAATGTCAAGTCAACAGCGTTGTGACTTTATGACTACCTAATTCGTGAGTTAAAAGTATTGCTCGCAGATTTATTTTTTATTTATTTTCATCAATTATCTTCTTGTATATTTTGAATTTTTATATGTTGTCAAAAAATAAAGTTTTGCTAAGGGAATGTCCACCATGAAATTATATTCTTAGATCTCGAAATTCCAACAATATTCATTTAATATGATCACTTTATATTAACTGGTTCTTATTATACAATTTTCCTAATATTTTCCTTGCTTTCAAAACGTTTAAAATGGGACATGTTGCTATTTTGTCTAAATTTTCTCTATGACATCAAGAGGATGATAAACAATGCACACACCTGTGCGTTAAGACACACTCTTTATAAATTTGAATGGGTTGTGTATATTTCAAACTTGCGATTTGAAAAGCAATAACTAAATTTTGAAAATGAGTTGTGTATAAGGTTATGCAATAGCGCACCACTTCAATGCCTTCAGCGCTTTGATTTAAATATGGTTTCCATTGTAACAGAATTTTAAAATGTATTGTTTTCCCCAATTAACAAATGATGTTTTTGACATTATTTAAAGTAGCATTAATACTCAAAAATCAACGGAAATTTCGTAAAGTATTTCGTAAAATAAAAGATACCTTATAATAAATCAATGTTCCTTATAACAAAAGCCAAAATTTCAAAACGAGATTTTTTCTGGTAACATGGATGTATTGTTTTAAAACCCGGCGACTATATCTATTCATACGACACTTGAACACTAAATATGGTACCATTTTAGGAATTAATTGAGGCACAAAAAAATAAAAATAAGCATTTTATATCTGCAAACATCCATGTTACCAGAAAAGATCTCGTTTTGAAATTTTGGCTTTTGCCATAAGGAGTCCTGTAACCAAATTGCATAAAATTAATTATTTGCATGTGAGTCCACAAAAACTGTAAACAACTGCAACAATAATTTGAAAGAAACCATACCGTGGAAAATAGAACATAACAGCTTTGCAAACTATCAGATAACAGCGACATAGTTATTTAAATGGTTTTCTAAAAGAATTGATATGTTATACATGCAGTGGACATCGGTTTTAAAGGTATTGATGTAATATGGCGCATTTTTATGCCCCCAACGGGCGACATATAGTTTCTACACTGTCGGTCAGTCGGTCAGTCTGTCTGTCTGTCCGTCTTTACAATTTGCATGTCCGCTCTCTAATTCAAGTAGTTCTCATCCGATCTTCACCGAACTTGGTCAGAAGTTGTATCTAGATAATGTCTAGGCCAAGTTCGAACATGGGCCATGCCTGGCCAAAAACTAAGTCACTTAGTGCATTTTAAACATTCAGCATGGTGTCCGCTCTGTGTTTCAAGTAGTTCTTATTCGATTTTCACCAAATTTGGTCAGAATTTGTATTTCGATAATGTCTAAGCCAAGTTCGAACACGGGCTATGCCTGTCAAAAAACTAGGTCACGAAGTAACTTAGTGCATTTTAAACATTCAGCATGGTGTCCGCTCTGTGTTTTAAGTAATTCTCATCCGATCTTCACCGCACTTGGCCAGAAGTTGTATCTAGATAATGTCTAGGCCAAGTTCGAACATGGGCCATGCCTGGCAAAAAACTAGGTCATGGGGTCACTTAGTGCGTTTTAAACATTCAGCATTGTGTCCGCTCTCTAATTCAAGTAGTTTTCATCCAATCTTCACCAAGTTGGGGGCATCCGTTTCGTGTGGACACATTTCTTGTTATTTGTTAATTACAAATATGTGTCTTTGAACTATGTGTACAAACCAAAATAAGTTCAACATTGTACCCAATAATTGAAAGAGGCACAACTACCTTCAGAATTTCTACATCCATGTTTGTCAACTTGTTCTTCCAAATGCCAAATTTTTGATCTGAAGTGATTTTTGTGTTGTCAGCTATCAATGCTGTACTAAATTTTCATTTGCGTTCCTGAAAAAATTGTGAACATTACGAAATGGAAGAGATTTTTTCTCTGCATTTAGTCGATTCATTAAATCAAAACCATTGTTTACTCATAGTTACTATAACCAAGACATTATCAAATTAAAGATACACATGTAATTGGAAGGCATGGAACAAAAATGTATAATTTTTTTTGTGAGGACAGCAATAAAACTTTCAATATTCTCACACATGGCAGCCTGTTAGGTAATTGTAGTGCATTGTTTCAGGTATATTGTTCTATGAACTTGACCACATATACGTTTTCATTAAATCCAATATTGTTATGTGGAAGTTCTTGTATCAGTGTATTCTTGGTACTAGCTAGTCCTTCCTTGCCAAGTGAAGTAGCAATTGTTTGCCATTTGTTTTTAGTGATTTTATATGCGAAACAAAATGTAGCTTTACACAATTCTTTTCCTTCAATTAAGTATTTTTGACTTGGTCTTTCTCGTTGTTTACACAGATATCGTCAGATAAACAAGTAGAATTGCCAGTGTAGCAATGTCGGTTACATTTATGATGCATGATTTAACAACCAAATATAAATGTTGATTGCTTAATGTAAAAAATATTGTGATTTTAATAATGTCAGTGACATTAACAGCTTCACTGCAAGGATTTTAGTACAGATGTTGACTTCCACATGTTTTTCAAAGAATTCTTCAAGTTGTTTTTGTTACTGGTGTCTTGAAGTGTTTGCAGAACATTCAATTGAAGGAGTGTGATGTTAAAGGAAATCCGAGGAAATTTTATCATGACTAGAATAATCCGACTCATTATCTACATCACTTGTTTTTCATCATTTTCACTACCATCTGAATATTCATGTATGGCTTTGATTTGATAATTGGGATTGTAAGACAGGATTTTGACTATCAGTATCACTGAAGCGAAGGGATTCAACCTCATTAAGTACATCTTAAAACTTATTGTATTGAATATTTTCATAAGGAATGGTGGTGCAATGATTTTTTGTGATATATTTTTTCACTTTTATTTTTAATTGACTATCAGTTGCACGATGCTGCTATGGATTTGAAAACAAAGACATTTTACCTTAAAATGTCAGAATTTCACTTCGGGGTTATTTATTATGCTAAGTTTTGCAACAAATTAAGACAAAACAATGACGTGAAAACTGCCGTAAAATCAACACAAATACCTTTCTTATGATGTATCTTTCCATTTATCAACCGTGTATCGAACTTATTATTAACACAACGCCAGTTATTTCGCTAAAAAACTTCTCACATATGTCAGCTGCACCATTTTGCAAAACCGACAACCGCAAAATGTTTTGAGAGCTTTTTCGATATCGCAGTCATAGTAATTAAATGTCTTTTGTACAATTATTGCTTGTGTATGTGTTGTCTAATATTTAATAATTTTAAGTACTAAAATCGTTGTTTTCATTCGAATTGCAGCTTTTAAAAAATGTGTTATTGGCCCGAATCTATTTGATATTTTGAAATCAAGTTTTTCTCAACCACATCATTTGGGCCACCGCACCCAAAATCGCTGCGAACGTCACATTTCACCAGTAATATTTATTTCTAAGTAATTGTTAATGTGTAAGATAATAATGGGTTCATTATAGGGATACTACACGTTTTTGAGGGCATGATCATCTGCGGGTGCTCGAAAAATCCGTTCGGAATGGATTTTGAGAGCGCCCGCAGATGGTCATGTTCGAGAAAATGTGTATTGTCGCCATAAGGCCACGACTTTTCTTCTATTGGTTTACAAAAATATTTTTGAAAATGGTCCATCGGGCGGTCGAAAAAAAAAACAACAACATTTTCAATAGAAAACAGTTATGTAACATCAGGCAATTTTAATCACTCCATTTAGTATTTTACCACGTATACCGCACAGTTTTTTACCTCAAAGTTTTAAGTTAAAAAGTTGGTGCGCGTGATACATTGATACAACGCAATCCTGGTTGATAAATCGCAAAAAAAATCATTTCAAAATCGTTAATAATCACAATAGCCGCCATTTTTTTATTTCGGAAATCTACAACCTATAATCTTGTAGACTGAAGGGGCCGTTTTCGAAAAAAAAAGAAAAGAGTTGATAATGGCAGATGTGAACAGATTTTTACAAAAATAAAATGTTTGAATAAAATATGCAAAAATTGTCTTTGTTTGTGTTTGTGCACTTCTACATTGGCAGCTTACGTTGGGCTGTTGACCACATAACGCAGTGCTTTCCACAGGATTATTTTCAGTCGCACCGGAGCTAATAGTGGAGATTTGGGAGGGGTGTCCCCTCCCTACGTTGATTCTGTGGTGAGTTATAACTCTTAGAAAAAAAGCGTCAAACGACGTCATTTGGTGCGCTATGACTCTTTAAAACCCGAGCTATAAAGTCATTTATCAAGATATATTTTTTAATTGTTTTAAAACTTTCCAGCATAGATAGTAAAATCCCAACTTGAACGATTCCCCAATACATCCGTATCAACCCGACTCTATTACTGCATACTTACTTCTTTTCAAGTTTCTATTCATTTCCTGATAATCCCATTTATTCCATTTTAAAAGCACTTTTTTGTGAATATTGACGATAAAAGTTCTCAATAATTTCTCTTACACAAATGTTGCCATTTTTCTAAAGTATCAAATACATTTTGGCATAAATGACTATTTATAGATTTGATGAAATATTGCCATTGAAAATGCGTAAATCCCCTGACGTGATGTGTGCTTTGTTTATACAACGCTAAATACACCCACGCTTTCTATGCACATGACGCGACGTTGTACATTCGGCATAATTTTCGCGCCCTTTTTTATTTAGAAGACAAAGGCAACACGAGAGGGTCAACACGAAATAAATTATCACTGTTATTTGAAGCAAGAATATGTTAACGTCGAGTTAACATTTACCTTCGGAAGTGCATTTCGGATTACAAACGTTTTGACATTAACATTCGGGAATGGGTTTCGGATTACTTATTTAATTATGCTCATTTGAGATTTCAAAAAAACATTAACAATTGCGAAATGAATTCAACGATAATTTGTTTAAACGCTTAACAAGTGGACTACATGTTTTGACAATATAATGCATGAAATGCTTCAGTCGTTGAGATGTGTCATGTTATATACTGATAGCTGGTAAAGGTAGGTGTCAAGGATTTTTTTTCGCGGGTAGCCGGGTAACGGTAGGTGTGAATAGGGACTTCTGGTTGTTATCCAGTTTGTTCTAGATTTGTAGCGCCTCCATTATACACATTCACGCCTGTGTAGTGCGACAAACAATGACCCCACTTGACCATTATAATTCTGACATATCTCAACGACTGTAGCCTTTAAGATGCAGCGTAATTTACTTTAAAAGTTTTCACTTTAAAACAAAGCATTATACGTTTTTATCATCATTCAAATTTAAAGCCCAGGCTTTCCCCGAGGAAGAATTACATGATTTCTTATTTTTGCATGTTTTACATGAAATGAACGAGAATTGTTAATTTGTTGCTAGAAAATTACAAACTTGTCAGAAAATATAGCGCTATGCAACCCACGCTCCGTGTCATAATGACGCTTCCTATTGTTGTATACAAAGTTAAGCTTTCCAATGACCCGGATTATTGATTGCGCAATAGTAAAATGGCGGCCATTTTCAGCAGATCTGCTAGTTTTTTGGGTCTTAAATTCTTTTCTTTTTTCTCTCGTTTGCTCCTTTTTCAGAGCGGTCGGGAATAAAATATATATAAAAAAGACGATTTTCCGATTTTTTTTCCCCATTTTCCAAAAATTAGGGTCGGCGGTTTTGTAAACCAAGAAATATAAAAGCCGTGGCCTTTTTGCATAAACAAATCACACATACCAAAATAAATTAAAACATCATTGAAACCAATATGTCTTGTTCATTCGACATCGACAAAATAATTCGATTATTTCATATTACGTCATACAGTTCAAGGTTGTTTTTACATATGTCATCATCAGAAATGACGAGGCTTTACCTTCGGATAGGCAGTTTTCAATTTAAAATGTGTTTAAACATTGGATTAATGTCAATTTGAAATGCAGCCGCGCAAAGTAAGAAATGAGGAATTATTTTGGTCGATATCGAATGAACAAGACATCTTTTCAATGTTATTTTAATTTATGGATATGACAACACATAACAGGGCTTGAACGGCACTTGAATCGCCTTGTTAATACATGATTTCTGCAGTTCAAGCCCTCCTTTTGCCAAATTTCTGCACCCCGCCAGAGGGCGTTATAGATAGAGTCTATTCAATAATGATTGTTATAATAGCCAGAGAGTTTTTCGCTATTATTGATTTATATAAACATGAGTAATGAAGTATTTTGACAGTCACTACATGACATGTCTATAAATAGAAACTGAGTTCCCGGGAAAGAGACACTTAATGACCTGTTTTTCGGCGTAAGCTGTATACGCCAGGTTTTCACCTTAGCCTGACCTTTGTAAGCGACCAATCAATTCGAATATAACTTTTCCCGCCGGTGGGCCAAAACTTTTCGCAGAAACAAACGTGCAGTCTACAAACAGATTTCACTTTAAAATTAAAATGTTATTCCATCGACTTTCATTTTTTGGGAAGTATTGGGTATGAAAAGGGATATTACAGTTCGTTTAGCAACAATGTTAACTGCGTATTCAGCATGAAACAATTTTATCTCTTATGATAAGGTTTGAGAGATAGAGCAGTTTCACACTTAATTCTCGACATCAATACAGTTTGTGTGTGCCCCTTTATATTCAGAGGATTGTCAGCGCCAAAGCGTTTGTACTTAAAGACTATGTTCTCATATTTAGTTATTTTTACCATATTGCTGTCTGTGTACTAGTATATTTTAGTTCATAAAAGTATCGTTTTTCGATATCCTGATATTAGTTTTGGCCAAACCATATTTAATTGTTTTCGAAATTGAACATTTAACATGTAAAAGTATAAAGTTTTAAATAAGCCGTCGTTCAAGCCGTGAAATCGTGACCACACTTTAAGCATGGCATTCCAAGCCGCAAGGTATCAGGGTGAGTTCGCGCGGTCAGTACAGGGATCGATATAGATGGTATCGCGTGAACTATGTGAACTGGGATTTTATTTAGACCAGATGTTAAATGAAGATATTCGCCGATGTAATTATGGTATCTCAATAAAAGATTCTTAATGTGTTTTCAACAAAACCACGATAAATATTATGTTTGATTAATTCAACAAGTATTATTCCACCATATTGACCAATGTATTGAGCATGAGCGAGATGATTCCCGATACTGTTAATTATCGAATCAAATAGCAATGCCCGACAAACCACTCAACAGGTTTGTCCGAGGAACGCGCGAATAAATATTTAAAATATGTACAGATACTTCGCGTGTGGCCGGTTGACTAACATGTTTTAATTTATACTTCCATTCTTCTTTTTTTTTGATCTATAGATATATGATCAGCAGTATGTAATCATGTAAAATAAACCGCGAAAACTACGCGTAAATATCCAGTACTGCGTGAAATGCAGCTAAGAACTGAACAGAAAAAGACATATGCTATCTTTGATTTCATTCTTTAAGCTCTTTACCTTTCACCAACTCCAACCACAATCAACGCCGTATATCTTTTTTTTTAAAGATATTTCTTGTTTATTTTCAGCTCACCTGAGCACAACGTTCTCATAGTGAGCTATTGTGCTCGCCTTTTGTCTATTGTGCGTCGTCCGTCGTCAACATTTACCTTGTTAACACTCTAGAGGCCACATTTATTGCCCAATCTTCATGAAATTTGGTCTGAACATGGGTCCCAATTATATCTTGGACGAGTTCGTAAATGGTTCCTGTTGGTTGAAAAAAATGGCTGCCAGGGGGGCGTAGCAGTTTTTCTTATACGGCTAAAGTAAAACCTTGTTAACACTTTAGAAGTCACATTTTTTGTCTAATCTTCATGAAACTCGGTCAGAACATGCGTACCAATAATATCTTGGAAGAGTTCGAAAATGGTTCCGGTTGAGGGGCTTTGCTGTCCATCGCCACTGTCGCAAATGGCTCTTGTTTTTCTAATTTTTTTAAAGTGGCGAATTAAAAAAATCGTCAAATCCTATCCGAAAATGTACTGTGAGTCGAAAGCACGCGACCGAGCCGATGCGGATAGCGGTCAGTTGTAAATATTGATTTACGACGATGTAAGCGACCTACAGTGCAGTGTGCAAATTGAAATCACTGAAGTATGAAAGTGTTAAGACGGTGTTTTTACTACTATCATCAAGGTTTATTGGGGTTATCATCGGATTAAGATATGATATTGAACAATGAATTATGTTATACTGGGACAAACTGTCACGACGATCTATAATTATAGCAATTATCAGGGCCGCTTTTCATTTAATCAATGCCATGGCAAAAGCATTTGAATTCTCCACAAATACACATGGAAACTTCTTTCAACAAGCATTTGTGAGCATTTCTGTTTAATAGTTTAATTATTATAATGTTCTGGAAATGATATAGTTTAATTAAGATACCAATAATTTCTATAGCCATGTAAGAAAAACTGCCCTGGCCACTGGTAGCCATGTTTTTCAACCAACCGGGTTGGTTAAAAAAAACATGGATGCCAGGGGGTGGGGCAGTTTTCCTTACATTGCTATAGTAAAACCATGTTAACCCTATAGAAGCCACATTTTTAGTCCAATCTTCATGAAACGTGGTTGGATGAAAAACATGGCTCCCAGGGGGCGGGCCAGTTTTTCTTATATGGCTATTGTAAAACCTTGTTAACACTCTTGAAGTCACATTTATTGTCCAATCTTCATGAAACTTATTCAGAACTTTTGTTCTAATGATATCTTGGATGATTTCAAAAATGATTCTGGTCTGTAGAAAAACACCGCCGCCAGGGGGGCGTGGCAGTTTTCCTTATATGGCTAAAGTAAAACTTTGTTAGCACTCTAGAAGTCTCAGTTTTGGTCCAATTCTCATGAAACTTAGTCAGAATATTTGTACAATTGGTATCTGGGCTGAGTTCCAAAATGGTTGCGATCGGTTGAAAAAGATGGCCACAAGGTGGCGTGGCAATTTTCCTTATATGGCTATAGTAAAACCTTGTGAACACTCTAGAAGTCACATTTATTATTCAATCTTTATGAAACTTGATCAGAACATTTGTTCTAACAATAGCTCGGCTGTGTTCGAAAATTTGAAAATGGTTATGGTTCGTTAAAAAACATGGCCGCCAGTGTGTGTTGGGGGGCAGTTTTCCTTATATGGCTTTTGTGAAAACTTGTTGACGCTATATTAGCCACATTTATTGGCCAATCTTCATGAAACTTGGTCAGAACAATAAGTCCGAATAAAATCTTGACAGAGATTGAAACAGGGTCAATTATGAGCACAAAATCTATGTCACTAGGTCAAATATAAAAAACATGTTAAAAGTCAATTTTTTGGTCCAATCTTCATGAATCAGCTTGCATTTTTAGCTCACCTGTCACACAGTGACACGGTAAGTTTATGTGATTGTGTGATGTCCGACGTCTGTCGTGCGTGTGTGCGTCCATCAACAATTTGTTTGTGTAGACAGGTAGGGTCACTGTTTTTATCCAATCTTTATGAAATTTGGTCAGAATGTTTATCTTGATGAAATCTGGGTTGGGATTGTATTTGGGTCAGCTGGGGTAAAAAACTAGGTCACTAGGTCAAATAATAGTAAAACCTTGTGTAGACAATAGAGGCCACAGTTATCATTCAATCTTTATGAAATTTGGTCAGAATGTTTATCTTGATAAAATCTGGATTCGGATTATATTTGGGTCATCTGGGGTCAGAAACTAGGTCACTAGGACAATAGAGGTCACAGTGTTCATCAGATCTTAATGAACTATGGTCAGAATGTTTGTCTTGTTAAAATCTGGGTTGGGATCGAATTTGGGTCATCTAGGGTTGGGATCGAATGTGGGTCATCTAGGATCAGAAACTATGTCACCAAGTAAAAGTTAAAAAAAAACATGTGTAGTAGTAGAGGTCACAGTTTTCATCCAATCTTAATACAATTTGGCCAGAATGTTAATCTTGATGAAATCAGGGCTGGGATCATCTTCGGTCAAAAACTAGGTCACAAGGTCAAATCATAGAAAAACATTGTGTTGACAATAGAGGTCACAGTTTCCATCAGATCTTTATGAAATTTTGTCAGAATGTTTATCTTGATAAAATCTGGATTGGGATTGTATTTGGGTCATCTGGGTAAGAAACTAGGTCAAATCATAGAAAAACCTTATGTCGAATATAGAGGTCATAGTTTTTATCTGATCTCAATGAAATATGGTCAGAATGTTTATCTTGATAATATCTAATTTTGGATCGTATATGGGTCATCTGGGGTCAAACATTTGGTCACCGGGCCAATTCTAGTAAAACCTTGTGTAGATGAAAGAGGTCACAGTTTTCATCACGTCTGAATTTTTTTGTCAGAAAGTAGTAATTGATGAAATCTGGCTTGGGATTGTATATGGGTCATCTGAGGTCATAAAGTAGGTCATCTGGTCAAATCATAGTAAACTTCCTGTAGACATAGAGGTCACAGTTTATCAGATCTTTATATAATTTAGTCAGAATGTTATCTTGATTGAATCTGGGTTGGGATTATATATAGTTCAACTCAATTCCTAAAAATAAATGTATGCACTTTGATGAACTTCAATTTTTGAGCACTTGTGCAACTTAATTTATTGATATGAACTATATGATTTATCAAGTTGATAAAGGAATTATTTATATTATATGTTCTGTGAATGAGAGATTTCATTACTTAACATACTAATATCTTAAGTTTATTTATATTTTAGTGTACTATCCTAAGAAGGTCAGCCGTAAACGTTTTGGGATTCTTTTGAGATGACGTGTTACATCTCATCTTATTTTGCATTATGTTTGATTTAAAATGACCTAAATGAGATGTTATATTCAACAAACATTATGTATGTAACTCACAGTCATGCCAAGTTACCAAAAATAGTTCTTACCATTAACTTTGATTGAATCATTTTTGTGATACTGTGTACAATATATAAACCAGATGAGCGATTCCGAGCCATCATGTCCCTCTTGTTTCAGAATAGTCTAGCTCCTTTGGCTCTCAGGTTAGCGCCTTAGGGCCCATGGCCATCTAAGGCCTCTTGTTTATGATTGTCAAATATCTTTACATGTTCAATATGTTTTGTAGATAAAAGTGTTTCAAAACATTGTATCAAATCAATTATCATTAAACTATTGTTGTTGAATTTTCAGAATAATTGAAATTTATGTATGCTATTATAATTATTGATTTTTAGCTCACCTGATTGCTCAGGTGAGCTTTTGGGATCGGTCTTTGTCCGTCGTCCGTCCGTCCGTTCACATTCGGTTTGTAAACACTCTAGAGGCCACATTTCTTGTCCGATCTTAATGAAACTTGGTCAGAAGATTTGTCCCAGTGATACCTCAATCAAGTTCGAAACTGGGTCATGCTGGGTCAAAAACTAGGTCACTAGGTAAAAAAAAAAGAATAACCTTGTAAACACTGTAGAAGTCACATTCCCAATCTTCATGTAACTTTGTAAAAATGTTTGCCTTAATGATATGTTGGTTGAGTTTAAAAGTGGTTTCAGTCCGTTGAAAAACATGGCTGCCAGTGGGTGGGGCAGTTTTCCTAATTTGGCTATAGAGAAACCTTGTTAACACTCTTGAAGTCACAAATTTTGCCCAATCATCATGAAACTTGGTCAAAACATTGGTTTTATTGATTTCTCGGACGAGTTCGAAAATGGTCCAGATCGGTGAAAAAACATGGCCACCAGGGGGCAGGGCAGTTTTCTCTCAATGTATATAGTGAAAACATGTGAACACTCAAGAAGTAACATTTTTGGTCCAATCTTCATGAAATTTGGTCAGAACATTTGTTACCTAGATACGTGAGCTTTGTTCTAAAATGGTTCCAGTCCGTTGAAAAACATGGCTGCCAGGGGGACGGGGCAGTTTTCCTTATATTTATATAGTAAAAAAGGCTTGTGAACAGCCAAGAAGTCACATTTTTTGCCCAATCATCATAAAACTTGGTCAATACATTGGTTTTATTGATATCTCGGACGAGTTCGAAAATGGTCCAGATCAGTGAAAAAACATGGCCGCCAGTGGGTGGGGCAGTTTTCTCTATATGTATATAGTTAAAACATGTGAACACTTTAGAAGTCACATTTTTGGCCCAATTTTCATGAAATTTGATCAGAACATTTGTTTCTTAGATACAAGAGTTAAGTTCGAAAATGGTTCCAAGTCGGGTTCAGGTTAGCAATCTAGGGCCATCATGGCCCTCTTGTTAATAACTTTCTTTTGTTAATGGTAAAGTACAGAAAGATCAAAAAAGTTTCACTATTGGTTGTTTTGAAACATTTCCCTGTTATAAACACTAACAAACATAAATTCAGTCATAATATTGTATATGTATATTGATGAAATATGTATGCTGATGTCAATTTTATTACCGGGGTAAAATGTCAATACAGTGTAATCATGTGCACATTTTTATTAAATATGTTATTGCTGCATATAGTAACTTCAGTTGACACATTCATGGGCACATATTCATTGTAATATGTAATTGTTTCCACCTGTGTATTTGCACTACACAGCATTTCTAACTCACCAGTTGCATTTACAATGTTTGCACTAAACAATTTATTATTAAATGAATTTTATGTGTATATTTTAGATGTTTAATTGTCTATTTATAACAATACATGCGTAATGCAAAATCACCACAGTCTGTTTATTAAGATTATTTAACATTTACAGTAATTCAATATCTTGATGCTACTCTGTATTGCAGTACACAAGTGTGCTGTGAGTCCCACAGGAGACAGGCTGTACATTACCAGCTTCGACCAGGACATTCTCCTCACCCTTGCCAGAGATGGAACACTCTTGGCTACGTTCAAAGACCCAGCACTACAAGGCCCAATTGGTCTACATGTGACCCCTGCTGGTCAGGTGCTGGTCTGTGGATGCTGGTCCGATACTGTACTACAGGTGGACAGGGAGGGTAGTAGGAAGCTAGCCACTCTGATCGAACAAGGGGACGGAATGCACTACCCAGCGTCAGTCTGCTACAGTAGCATTGCATCCACCATCATTGTGGGACAGAACGTCAACATCCTGGTGTTCAGAGTGGAATAATGTGTACATATATGTATTGGTTGTTGAAATTTGTGTGATTAATATTTAAATGAAAATGTGTTTTTGAGAATTAAATCATGTTGAAGAGTTTTGTTTAACATAAAACATTCTGTGTGTAGTTGCAGATGCAAATATTGCGTGTCCACAAATTGTTATTAGTTTATACAATGTTAAGTTTTTTTTTTTAACATAAGATCTAATACATATTCTGCTATTTGGTTATAACAATTGTTAGTGTTCTCTTTTAATTAACAAGATATTGTGAACTGTGTATGAAAAAATACATGTCAATTGTACATTTAATGTGTATACATAGATGCATATGTACGTTGCAATTAATGCCATTTGAAGACTTACATTTCTACATTCATAATGTCTTTTAAGAAATGTATATTGATGAATACTTTTGATGAAATATGAAATAGTTTTAGTAATCTTTGGAGGAAAGTATATTGCTGTTTTGAGTTATGTTAACAGAAAGTTTACACATGATGACATTTATTAATTTACCTAATGCTGTTATTTATTTTTTATTGATTATAATTAAATTTTAAATTGTGTGTGAATCCTCAATAGACATACAGGAAATAAATGAAGCTATTCTGATTGGACCAGAACGAAAGACCAAGCATGCTCCGTCTGAAAAGCTGTGTCAGCTCCTGTCCCAACCCATGTCTCCTGTGGGCTCATTGACATTTGATCTCTGAACACCTCAAGGTCAGTAGGCCTGTTTTTTGTAGATTGTAGATTGGTGGGTTGTATAATGTATAAATTCCATTTTTATTTCCCGCAACAATATCTATTCATATGACACATGGACACTAAATTGGTACATGAACATGACTGTGTTGAATATATTGTACCACAAAAAATAAAAAAGAGCATTTTGTATCAAGTTAAATTTATGTTACCAGAGCACATTTAACGTTGAAATTCCGGCTATTGCTATAAGGAACACTGATTATGTATATGTTAACTTTATTTTACGAAATATATTACGAAATTTTCGTTGATATTGAGCATTAAAGAGGCTTTAAACAATTCCCTGGAAGAAGTAGTAAACACAACAGTTCTAGGGTAATTCTGTGATGTTTTTCCATTATTTAACAAGTTTAAATCGATTTTCCTAGGTGGACAAAGTTGACAAAGGAGTCGTCAGGGGTGCTAAGCAATGATGCCTGGGATAACAGCCAGTCCCTACAGACAGAACAAATACAAAACGACTGAGAAACAGCGAGGACAATCACCAAGGCATGGGGCACGCCCTGAAGACGGTGGAAAAGATGAGCAGCAAGCTACTGATGTCTCTACTTAGCCAGGGCAAAGATGGTCAGGATGACATGGACAAGAACAATGTGAATGTTTCGAAGGTAAAGTACGTTAGCTCCTCATGTTTATTGTATTTTCTCCGAATAGTCTCAGTTGTACAACTCACCCTAATGTCAGCGACTGCCATTGCTTCAGCACATTGCTCTGGTTTATGTAAATCCCCGTTTCACTGTTTCTAATACAGGTATTTGATTGAAACACATGTATTCAATGTGATTGTGTGAGTTCACTGTCCACGTCTCATAAGTCTGTCTTGCAATTAAGCAGAATGATGCCCCTTTTTATACTTGAAATATAGGTTAAGGATTAAGTGCAACAAGTATATATCTCTATAACTATAATTTTATTTATTTATTCAAAACTGCACCCACAGCCGAGAGTTGGCACCCGCTATGCGGTGCTCTTGTTTATGATCATCATGGGAGGTCACTGAACAAGGCCCATAATTCTGACCTATAATTCTGCATAATTATGGCCCTTAAATTGCTAGTTCTTAGAAAACTCATTTAAATGTTGGCATTCACCAACCCCTTACTGTAGCTGACAAATAAACTTAGCATGGGGTTTGCAGTTCGGGACAATTAGGTCAAGGTCACTTTTGCTAAAAATATAACAAAGTTTGTGTTCAGTTACTTAAATTATGATGTAGAAATTGTGCTTGAATTGTGTGTGTACGTAGGTTTTATCCGATCTAGTAGCTAAGGTTTAGATATGGAGCCAGTGGGGCTTAGGTTACTTTAACTAAAAATAGAGAAAAGAGTTTCCGCTGAAATACTTATTTTTTGTGTAGGATGTTGACATGCAGACCTATGTTGGGACTACATTTGGTGCCAGTGGGATCAAGGTCACTGTTACTAAAACTATATAAACAGTTACCACTCAATGAATTTAACTTGGATGGAGGTATTGTGCTTCTAATTTGTTTGCAGACTGCTTACATGTAGACCTAGGTTGACATTGCCTTTTACGCAAGTTTGGTCAAAGTCAATGTTACCAAAAATAGAAAAATATTTGCAGTTATTTCTGGTGTCATTAGTTTATATGCAAATCTTGCTTTCAAACTGGATTAAGTTAGTTAAGCTATATTAATTCGTAGACATTTGGAAAATCTTTTTTCGTGGCATGGTCAGGATTCTTGCTTAAATTTATCAATGTGCATCTTTTAGTTTACATTAACTTTATAAATGCTACAGATATTCAACTTTAAGCATCTTTATTATATGGTTAATGTCTTTAAGGACGTATGATGCAGTTGCAATGCACATTTTGCTATACATAGAATTTGATAATTTTTGGTATTTAGCTAGAACCATATGTTGTTGATAAAAATAATAATCATGGGTCACTAGTGTTTTTTTTTGTTCGCACTTAAACAATATACATATTCCAGCATAAGTATAAATTAAAAAAAAGGCAAACACAAACAAATCGAGTCAATAAGTGAAAAAAAACTGTTGAAAAACTTCTATCTCTCCCGGTTTATATAATACTGATTTAACGTTACTGCCCATTCATAAAAAAAACATTAAATGATTTATCGGGGATTTTTTTAATCAAAAACAACAACAACATAATTTCACATATGAAAATCAATTCTATGCATAGTACGTTTATTATTATTTAAGTCTTTCCCGTGTATAGTTTTTTTTTTCCAAACTTACCCACATGTTTCATTATATATTACTTAATCCAAATATCAAAAGAAAAACATAGGTCACCAGGGTCGTTTGTTAACAAGCGCACTTTAAATGCATGTAGTAAAATACAATATAAAAACATCTTAACAATTTGCATGGTAAAGTTAAAAACACATACTTATCTATGTATGTCAAGGCAAAAGTAGAGTTGGATTTAAATAAAACACAAATAATGTGTATCCAGATCAGTAAAATTAGGTTAATGAAGCATCCAAAACAAGATGTGAGCAATGCATTCAAAGGGGCATATCAACGGTATTAATTGTAATTCTTTACATGACTTGACCATTGTTTGACTGACGGTCAATGCAAGAGTGGATTTAAATTTAAATGAAGACCCAAATATTTAATAATATGTATCCAGATAAGTAAAAGAAGGCAGTATCCAACTTAAAACAAGATGTATATAATACAATTAAAGTGGAACATCAACGGTATTAATGTAATTCTTGACATGACCTGACCAATTCACGGCATTCCATTGTTAGGCACAAATGTATATATTAGTAGTTATATATATTTGGAATTAGGAAGAAAATGAATACGCAAAAAAAATATAAACACAAAGTTAATGTTCAATACAACCATTATTCAACAAAAGTAATTTATTTATGTGAAAACCTATACACACTACTACAACGTGTGCATGTGAATAGAATTACAACATAATTTTGTTATGCGTATATGTTATACAATCATTCACTACATGCATGCATTTCGGTATCTTTTATAAGTTTTTTGGAGGTAATACTACACTAATTCCATTTCCCATAGGGTCCCATTATAAAACCGCCAACTTACAAAGCATTTTTCTAATATTTCCTATATATCAAATTTTGCAAGACCGGTATCATTTTAAAGTTAAGTCTGTCCTCTTTCAATAAATGCACTCAAAAATATATGGTCTCGCAACTTCTAAGAAAGTAAAATTCGCTCAAAGGCAAGCACCCTCGGAAAAGAGAGTTTCGGAATTGAAATTTCGACAAAAGCCCCGTACTTCAATAAAAGCAACCAAAACGTTCATCTTTCAACGTAATCCTCAGTGAAATGCACCAAAATGTTGCAGACACACATAGGATCGGATGACAAGTACAGGGCCCCCAATCTGTGTGAGCTTAGATGTATTTTTGTTTTGTTTTCAGGGCCTTTACTTTAACTTCATTTGTGAGAATGTTTGTAGGTTTTTTTTGTTTTCTTAAGGATAATACATAATGGTAACATTAAAAAAAAAAGCCCATGTGTCAATTATTATCATTGTAATAGTACGAATAAGGTTTGCGTAAAATAAGTTGTTAGGGGGAGAAAAGTGTAGCTTTGCTGTCTTTAGGACAGCTCTTGTTAGGATGATAATATATATTATATACTAACCATGGTGACATTTGTTGGAATACATGCTTTTTAATAGATGTCTTGTTTTGTTTCCAGGAGCCTAACCATCGCCAGTTCAAGCTCAGAGGACCATGTTCCCTGAATCCTATGTTGCCCTACATCTCAACAGGTGAGTCTTTTCTCATGCAAAAGGGGTCGCGGTTAGGTAATTAATATTGTGTTTACTTAGCAATCAGGTTCTGGATTCAATCCCCACTCTGGGAGTACATGTATTTAAATTGACACCGTACAGCCATTATTGTTTCTTGATCTCTAGTTTTTGTTGATATTTGTGGATCTGCTCAAAAATGAAAAAAAAAAAATCAACAGTCACAACAAACTTACTGGTATATCCAATATTATTTTTGAAAATCCAATAATGTAAGATGTAATGCACATGTCTGATTCAACAAATCCACAAAATATCATGACAATTAACATGTACTTTTGTTTGTAAGTATTTAACATTGTGACATTCAAGGAATATAGATCATTTTTCAGTTTTTTAGTTGTTCGCTTGCGAACAACTAATGTTAGTAGTATTCATTGCAAGTCGGTCTGCTGTTAACTACGCTAAGAATGATAACCACCGCATCTGCCTGTTTATACTTCAACACTGGTTAACAGCGTGTGCGACGACATTGGCCAGTTTGTCATTGAAATCTGTACATTTTGGCTGCTTTCAGGGAAAACGGGGCTTAATGCATGTCAAATAAGTGGTGTCCCAGATTAGCATGTGCAAACTGATTAGCCTGTTTAATGCGCACAAGCTAATCAAGGACGACACTTTCTGATTTTATGGTGTTTTTTGTTAAAAGAGAGGCCCTGGTACTGGAATGACAATAAATGCATATGCATTAAGCCGTGTTTTCCCAAAATGAAGCTTAAATTATCTTTTGTATTTATGATTTGAATAAAAAAAGATAAAAGTGATAATAACTTCAAAATAACCTCACTGACAAGGCAAATGAAAATCACTTTTAAATCAAATAAACAACCAATGAGTTCTAAATTTTTACCTTGTGGCATTTTTTAGTTAACGTCTAAAAGGGTCCTTTTCACAGTTTGTCTTTCAATGCTTAATATTGATAAATGTAAACATTAGATCTTAAAAGCTCCATTAAAAAAAACAAAACAAGAATAAAATTAAAGAAACGAAAAAAGTTACCCTCAACTGGGCTCGAACAGTGACCCCTGGAATTAAAAGGCTAACGTTTAGACCACTCGGCCATCCGTTCTCATACAATGAGAGATGTATTTTATACTTTATATTAGCAATCCTCGTTGTATAAAAAAATATAACGACAACAAAAGAACTCTCTAAATTATAAAATCGTTTGTCAATTTACCAAAACGTGAAAAGGTCCCTTTAATGTCTTCAGACTTTCAAATTGAATGAGTTCAATACACTGTCAGATCTTACATTATGAATAACTTACATGTTTAGTAGTTGCCTGTTAGCCTGGGGCCAGTGGATATAAGCCCAGGAACCTCAATTTCAAAAGTTGGTTACAGTTGGGCTCAAAAGCAGGGCAACTAGCTTTTTCAAAGCTTGAACAACTCAATCGAATTAAACATAGAATACAAATTGGCGACTGTGGATCAATTAGGCCTAGGAAATGATTCAATTCCGGCTCACAACAAGACATGATGCATTAAAAGTCTGTCATTGTTGCTAAATAATTTAAAGAAAATAGATCAAGTATAAGATACACATAGCACAACATGTCCATGATTCTAGGCTTGTTATTCTTAAGCAAGGCAACCAAAATTCTAAAGATGGTTGTCAGCGCAGCAACCAATTGCAAAAAAGAGACATATTGTTGTTATTTTGTCTAAGTTATCTCTATAACATAAATATGAGGATAAACAGTGCACACACATCTCGACCTGTGCTTTAAGACACACTCTTTATAAATTTGAATGGGTTGTGTTCATTTCAAACTTGCGATATAAAAAGCTATAACATAATTTTGAAAACTGAGTTTCGTCTAAGATTATGCAATAGCGAACAACTTCAGTGCCTTCAGCGCTTTGATT
>VMBQ01007975.1:0-44148 GCA_007657795.1 Dreissena rostriformis
AAACTGTGTTTATTTGTTTGTAAATGGTCAAAGGCGTTTTGCCGATTTTCCAATAAAAAACTTGAAACTTGAAAAAACTTGTTATTTGCGTCAAATGAATCATCACAGACAGTTCCCCACGCCGAATTCAAGAATACTTCAACTCGCCCATTTACCAAACGAACTGAAATGAGAGACTTATGACACTAAATCAGCTACAAACGAATTAGTTGTCATTGTTACCGTTCAGCAAATAACACCTAAGGAATAATATCAATATGTTAAAACAAATATTGACATATAGGTTGTATTTTAAATTACTTTTACTTCTTACCATTTTACAATAATTATAACTATCAGCACTTGTTTTCATCTCCTCTTTACTATCTTAATACACTTTCGATTCTTATATGTCAATTACAATACTACAAGAAAGATAGATTGAGTCTCGTGTTGGTAACTATAACGAATTTTAGATTCCAGATATTTTATGAAATGATTCTAAAGAATACTTTGTCAGCTTTGTTACAGAACGCTCTATTCATAGTTTGCATGCATACTTAAAAGTCACAACGATAACTTACTGTTCGAACCGGTTGCACATTGGTATGTGTTGCACGACCTTGTATCTACACTGGCACCATGGCACAGCGCACCATCCAGAGAAGGTTTCGGGTTGGAACATTCTCGGTATCTTTGCTGGAGTCCACCAGCACACGAATCTGAGGATGTGCACGTGGTCCAATAAGACCATGTTGCCCACCCGCCATCTGAAGACATTGACGTTGCTAAGACAATAATACTTCGAGTTCTTAACAAAGAGCACACAGTAGTGGAGTTGATTAAAATAACATCTAATACAGTAATCTATGATTTTAATTGAATTAAACTTAGATTTATTTTAAATATTTTCAGTGATAAATACTCGTGTTTTTCAGTGTATGTTTCAAAATTTTGTTTAAAACCATTATTACTTGAATGCGATTTACCTATACTAAAAAGTTTGAAAACATTATTTATTAGCAACAGGAATACGTCTGGAATGTTATGATTTCAATAATCTTAACATTTTTTTTTGACTCAACGGATTGGGTGAAATAAAGCATGTTTAGTGTTTTTGACTCCTCTTTTACTACTCGCTCAAACTTTAACAGTTGAATGACCTAAATGCAAAGATGATCATAAATCAAGAAATTTTGCCACAACGAGTTTTGAAGGGATTATGGCCCTTTGTCATTTTTTTACGAATTGAAGCTTGTGTTTTCAACAAATCTTTACTAACTTGGTGGATCTCGCTTAAACTTCTACATGTGGAGTACATGTATGTTAAGATTATCTTAAAAAAGTAATTTTGGCAGCGATGGATTAAGGCAGATTCACGGCCATATGTGTGTTTTTCTATTATAGAATGTATAGTCTCAACAATGTCTCTGTTTAACTCATCTTTAATAATGTGTTTAATCTCGATCAAACTTTATCAGTTGAATGACTTTGATAGTGAACAAAAGAATCTTTGCTATTACAAGTTTTGTCAGAGTTATGGCCTTTTGTCTGTTTTCCCACTATTGAATATATTGTCCAAAGTTGTGTCGATAACACTTTCAAAAGTGAATGACCTCTATTTATCCCATCTTCACCGCGACATTGACGGTATAACATCCCATGATACAAACTTATCTCTATCCCACCTTGTTGAGTAAACCTGTCGCGTGCACGGACTACTGTTTTGGATTTAAACATGAAATGAATGTTAATTTTTTAAATCAATATACCGTTTATAAATAAAAGCCGAATTTCCACTTAAATTTTTCTCAAAACCGGCTCTCCGTACTATTATTTTTCATTCAATTGATTGCGCAATTTATGACGTTATTTCTGTGACGAAACACACCAGTTTAATTTTGACTCTCTGGATTTTAAGATGGACAACTCGGATGTGTTAATTTATTTAACAGTAAAATATTTGTTAAAGCATCGAACGAATCCAAAACGTATTTCGGATTGTGTGGTTGTAATGCATAATTGTAAATTTCGATATTAATAAAACAACTCGCTTCGATAGAAGTCACCCCAGGAAACCCGAAACCTTGTAGTAAGCAGTGTAAAACCATTGGAAGCAGTGTTCGGTATTTTACCATGAACTTACATAGGGTAAGTAAATTGGAAAAAATGAAACAAAATCAAGTCCAATTTGAAACAACTGTGTATTAACATTGATAAAACGGGATTGGCCTACATGTAGAAAAAATCCTGACAAATTTTCTTCAAAAATGAGCGAAATGTGGCTCCCTGAAGTAGAAGATCGGGCAAAATGGGCCATGTTCAGGCATTTAGGGGAGAAAAACTGCTTTAATTTGCAAGCCACTACAATAATTAAAGGATTTATACAAACTAACACATGTCTGCCACAATGGCTTGAAATTTTGTTTTTTGTCACCAAAAAGAATTATAAAGTCACAGCTCATATATGGTTTCCTGGTCTTCTCCAGATTGTATCCATGTTTTCCCAACATGGTCATTAAAAACGCAAATTTCTCCACAAGAAATAGTTTTCTGGAGAAACCATGCTGAGAGGTTATGGCATTTTTCCCAATTTACTTACCCTATGTAAGTTCATGGTAAACTACCGAACACTGCTCCCAATGGTTTTACACTGCTCACAAGGTTTCGGATTTCCTGGGGTGGAAGTACGGTTTACGAAAATTGTGTTTTGGGTCAGAACAAATTCAAGCGATATTAAAAATAGTGTGGTTAAAATAAATGTCGAAAAAAAAGGGATTAAAGAACAGAAAATAGACGTACATATCGTTGTAACTGTATTTTTATTAGGATAGTATTAAAGTTGTCATTGAGGTAAGCGTGTTTTTATACCAACTGGCGATGCAGAAATCAATTTTGTTTTGTGTGCAGAAGTTTTAACTCGCCATAAAAGCAAACAAAACTGACGAAAATAAACATGGTAATTACACAACTTCAGTGAGTTTGACTTTGTTATGCCAGTTAGTAAAAAGTGTGTAAAAAGAAGAGTTGTTTAGAGACTAAAAATTACATTATCGGCGGGGATAAATGCTGAATCATTCCTGACTAAGTTAAAAATGGCAGCCATTCTTTTGTTTATTGCAGTGGTGAAACTAGAATTTTATTTTGAACAAAAGCGTTTGTGTTCTACTTGAGTGTGTAACATTTGGAATGCTGATTAAATTTGAATCGAGGCATATAGCGATATTTTGTCTCGTTACTCTTCTTTTGCGTGGAATTCTAAAGGACTATTTCGAGTTCCGTAAACGGGAAAGATCACAATTAATATTACAACGCAATGTTAGATTCTGTTAATGTAATGTGTTTTTGCTTTTATTTTATCAAGAACAGACTAAATAATTGACGACTTAGAAAATTGATGGTATAAACAGAATACTAGGATTGGCGTTGAATAGAGAGACGTTTATGTTGCTCGGCTCGAACACCGAAAGCGCTCGCCAAGGCTCGCGCTCCGGCGTTCTAAGCCTCGCAACATAAACTTCTCTCTATTCAACGCTAATCTAGTATTATCTACGTGTTTATGATAGTAAAGAAAGAGATATTGGCTTCGACGAGTTTTGGCATACTAATGGAAATTGTTGCTGTTTGTTTCTTTCAATTTCACAGTTAAACGATCTTAATGTGTTAATGAGTTAATTATTGTCACGAGATTTTGCAGAATCATGGCACTGTATCTGTTTTTCAAATTGTAATATTTGGTCATATAATCATGTGTTTTCAATTTCTCTAAATGATTGGCATATTTCCGAATCCGCCAAGTTTTGGCTGAATTATGGCTTTTGGTCTTGTTATGCACTGTAGCACTATAAAGCGGATTTATCTTTGTACACACATGTGTTGTGGAGGCATGAGTGTCTGTGCCACATATCAATTTGATTTTTCACGATTTAAATCACCTTCAAACGTGGAATGTAGTTAAATTGCGCAAACTATGTTCACCAAACACAATGTTTCCATTTGTTTCATAAAACAGTTAATACACACCCAGAACTTATTTCACAATAATGAGCATATGTTATACACAATCTTGTTTCCACTAGGTTTTGATGCATACCCGTGCTTGAATGATAACATAAACGTATTAACTACTTTTATATAGATTGTTTAATATGTGACCTGTTTGCGGACATTGCTGAGTGTTGCATGCTCCTACGTCAACATTTGGTCCATCACACTGTTGGCCAAAGGCAGATGCTGGTGGATTAGAACACTGACGACTGCGCTGATGAAACCCTCCATCGCACGAGGCTGAGCATGTGCCCCAACTCGACCATGTGGTCCATCCACCATCTTAAGGGATGAGTATAATATGTTAATAGTTATATGGTTTGTTATTGATAGAAATGCAATACTGTTGCTGCTTCTGGAGTTTTACTTCTTTATATTGTTAACCTTTTCCTGTATTTATATTTACATCTTAGGGATAACATGTTTTTTTTTCCACAAAAAATATGTTATACATAAGTCATAGGCTTTATTTTGTTTATCAACCTACCCTAAGAAAAATCATCAGGACACCAATAAACAAAAGACCCACATGTACAGCATATTGTGGAATTTTCAAATCGTATTATAGCCTCCGTTCCCTGTAAATATGTATATATGGTTCAAATATACACGCATGTTCTACAGCACTAAATATGTACCGCGTGTGTATACAATACCTGTGCATCCTTGCAGAATACATATTCTGTAATCCAGAGAGTCTCCAAAGCAGTGATCTCCAAACTTTGCAGGAGGTGGGTTGTCGCAAAATCTGGTCCTGTGTTGCAATGCTACGCCACAGGAAGCCGAACATGATCCCCAAGTAGTCCATGAACCCCAACCACCATCGACTGTTAGAGAGGCAATGTTGTAATGATTAAATTATGCAAAACATGTATAAGCCTTCGATAATATGAGTCATTGTAAATCTTAATTAAATTAGTTTCCGCTGTCCAGTGGACAAATGATGAACATATTCCAATTAAAACCAACATTTTAAACATTTAATTATGTGTCGCCCAGGCAAATCTAACAATTAAAAACAGTCCGTAAAGATTATTGTTTCTGTTATTGTATTTGACCCCGGAACTGCCGAAGTATTCGGAAAGTGTTTTGACTTTACACATTCGGTTGGGTCTCCCAAATACTGTCTTCAACACATAACACTCGAAAGTGCTCGGTTATGCCGATGGTGTCTCGATAATTACTGATAATAAGTAAACCGTCGGAAAAGCGTCTTGTTCGGACACGAAACCGTTACGATATAATTCAGGTATTGCCCGTCTTTAAGTTGTTGAATCGTAGCGGTGTGCAATAATTGGGAATGTATAACTGAGGTTTTAGTTGTTGTTGGAAGTATTGTTAAATGATTTTGTGTATGAAGGAAAAAGGAACTCTTTTGAAATAGACACTGGACCATGGGGAGAAATAATTTTCTGGAATGTACTGTTGCTGCACACATTGTTTGCCTTTTCACGTGTGTTAACAGTGCTACACAAAATCAAAGTACTCATAATGTGAGCTATGCAATCGTTTTGTTTGATGTGAGGTAGTTGTGATTGTGAAGTTCATACCGCCTTGTGTATGTGAAACTTAACATCAGAATATAATGCAGCTTATAAACATTTACAGTGTATGATGTGATGACGTTACATTTGTGTTCATCATAACACAATCATAACAAATTCAACCCTTATCATTAACAATATCGGTATTTACCAGGGCACGAGTCTCTCACGCATGACTTGTAATCCGTGGAAGGCCCAACGCAGTTTTTTCCATGGTTTGCGGGCGGAGGATTGGTACACGTTCTGGTCCTCGCCTGTGTCGTGCTACCACATGTAATCGTACAAGATGACCAGTTTGACCAGTCAGCCCAGTTACCGTTAGCTGTTGTAGAAATATTATGATCATTGTTACAACAACAATATTGTATGATAACAGACACTGAAAACTTATAAATCGCCTTGAGTTTAATGTTACTGTATTGTATCGCAATGTGTTCAGGGGCAACTTACTTAAACTGCACAGGTTACAGAATCGAGGACAAACCAACGCAGCATGCTCGTAGTCGCCAGCACAGATGTTGAAAATCGAACTCATCTTTGCACAGTCAACAGTCTCATCGTCAACACAAGCGGAAGCTGCAAAAAAGTACGCGTTCGCAGGTGTATTAAACGCCAATCTGCCTCTTCATAATTTTCTGATAGTGCAGAAGTAACCGCGTAGTGAAACTGCAGACCGTTTGCAATTTGACAATAAACGGCATTTCTAAAAAAAAGTATACAACGGAGGTGTTTTCCCACGTGTATATACATTATAATGTTCTTTAAACATATAATTAAGTTTAACTCATTTGTTCGTTATATATTGGAAAATAACATGTGTATCGTCAAATGGAAATAAAAATATATGAAATAATACACCATATTTCAAGTTGTCGTATCTGTATACATAGATTCTTTCACCCAAATTGTGCCACATAGATTATGCATTTTTGTGGACGAACTTGATAGTTGTTATAATACTAACAGCTTCGGTATAACGGCAATTTCGATAAGTTTCGATAAGTTTTATTAGGTGATTGAGTGAGGGAGTTAGTGAGTGAGGACGAGTGTTATAAAGTGATTGATTGAGTTAGTGAGTAAGAGAGAGAAAGAGAGAGAGAGATAGTTAATGAGCGAGTGAGTGAATGAGCAATGAGTGATTTAGTGAGTGAGTGAGAGATTGAGCGAAGCAGGGAAATAATGAGCGGGTGAGTGATGGAGGGAGGGATGGAGGGAGGGAGGAAGGAAGTCAATCTGTCAATTCGGTTACTCAATAAGTTAGCAATTAAGTTAAGTTTTTAGTTTACTATTTTTATTGACGTGGAATGTGTATACATACACATTATATAACTCTTTTAAAACTATACGTTCAACGCATTAACACCGTAACAGTTATTTGTCTAAGAACAGTCAACGGAATTTTATAGAAATATGTATACACTTTACATTAAAGTGCGAAAAACAGTGGCGAATAAACAACTGTTTGAACTTTAAATGCTTACTTTAAGATTATGACAAGTTACATATTTACGTGAATTGTGAGAGCACAGTTGGTCGTTGCATCTATCGCTTGAACAGCATTCTGAACAGCCAGACGAACTTTGTCTTAGTCGTCTAAGTGATCGTCCTATGAGACTTGAAGAACTTCCGGAGTCGACACACAGCTTTAAAGAAGTGATTAATGATTATATTGATTAGTGCAAAATTTACTTAAACAGCACTGGACATTTAAGGAATATATTGTAGTATCGCCGTATACAGTTCAATTATATCGACAATGCAAGTGAAGCAGATACTAACTTTGCGTATAAAGTTGCAAAAACGATTGTAAGCAGTTTTGAAGCATAATGAAGCTGTCTTACTGCATGATCCACACATCCAACATCCATGACGTTACCGGAAGCATCAGGCCTCATGCGATGATAGCAGGCCTATTTAAACAAAGATTTAACTCATTGAGTCAGTAAAGACCGACACATTCTATTCATGTATAAGTTCAATTTTATATGTAATTACAACTTATGAGCACTAATCGTTTTGCAAATACACACGCTTTTGTTAATATCTTGAATTCCGAATATACTTGTACATGACCAGTGCGCGTTTTAATCAAATAAGTAAACTATGCAATCGTAGACCATGCTACTAAACGTTTATCGTAATGGATGCCTCAGCTCCGTGTAAGTGTTCCGCACTTATTTTCGCAAATATTTCACTCAAATACTCAAATTATATTAAAGAACAGATACACAAGTTATGAAGTTAGTTTTAAGATATGTGTTGTCGATGACGTATTAGTTGTTCGGGCAAAGTTTAATCTGTTCCATCCGTTCAATTCTTGATTGCACATTTCTACTTATTTGGAATGTATAATTTAAACACACTTTATTGGTGAAAACACATTGCCGTTTGGAAGGTGTTTATCGTATGTATTGGTGTTTGAGTTGCAAACATAGATACTCAGTAGAAACTACATGAAGACATTCTTATATTAAGATTAAAACTTTCTTAAAATAGTTCTGTCATGGTGTCATCATACAAGATGTTGGCCAAAAATAATTCTTATTAAACGTTTAGAAATGATTAACTCATTTTAACGTGTTTTATTGGAGAGGAACACTATATTTTTTAAAGCAGAATAGGAACATATTGTAAAGCTGTTCAAACTGTATGAGCAGATATCGTTTTTGCAAATACACACGCGTTTTTTCTTTTATTCCAAATATACTATTATTTATAGAGTTGAGCCCCTTGATAATGGCTGCACGTGTTTTTGTGCTCTGTTAAAATTTAGCAAATTAAGCGAAAATGGGGATAGATATCGGACTGTACCGGATAAGAATAGGACTGTTCTCAATGCCGATTAAAACTGGATTTAAACTGCGTGTTTTGTGTGTTAAAAGGCAGTGCGTTAGTGTAGTTTTGCGGCTTGCAATTGCCCTCTCGTTATTAACACTACTGGGTGGGGATGTGGAGAAAAATCCAGGGCCGGCCACAAAGAACACCAGACAGCAAACGCTATCGTTTTCTCATGTACCAGCGTCGGAAACACCGCCGCCGCCGTCATCACAACGAACCGCAAGAACTAGATCAAACAAAACGGACAATGATTCTGAGGTAATGACTTTTTTACGTGAAATGAAATTGGAATTGAAAAATGATCTCTCATCTATAAACAGTAAAATAAACGATATTAGTAACACTGTGAACATATTGAAAAACGAAAATGAGCAGTTACGACAAGAGAATATGAGTATGAAACAAGAGCTTTCAAATGTGTCATCCAAATTAGATCGTCTCGAGGGTCATTCACGCAGAAACAATTTACGTTTTCTCGGTGTAGAAGGGCGTGTGAGTGAGAGCTGGGAAGAAACTGAACAGAAGGTGCGACACTTTATTTCAAACACACTTGGGCTGACAGATATGCATGATGTTGAGATTGAAAGGCTCATAGGGTTGGAAGTCAGCGATTGGACAACTGCCCAATAATTGCAAAATTTTCCAGATATAAGGATCGAGAGACGATTCTTAAGACGGCGCGTCAAACTCTAAATGCACAATCACAATTCTCAGTACGAGAGGACTTTACGGAAAGAGTCCAATTACACAGACATTACAATTGTCGCATATACTAGTCAAGGCCAGAAACGAGGGTAAATTCGCATCGCTACGCTTCGATAAACTTGTAATTGACGGAGACGTGTACAAGTTAATGAAGTTACACAATCGGTCGAGCGTATAGGCAATTCACGGGCACATAGCGCGGATCGACACCAGCAAATCCCGCCACCGAAAAATTCTCGCCGTATTCGTGGAGCGAGTCAATATGGACAGTCGGAGCCTTCACGAAACGCTGATCGCCAGCAAAGTGGTCAACATGAATCGGGACGTGTTGACAGAAATATATCAAGTGACCATGGAGCAGAGGGGAATAGCCAGCAAAGTGGTCAACATGAATCGGGACGTGTTGACAGCAATATATCACGTGACCATGGAGCAGAGGGGGATAGCCAATCGGAGACGGACTTTCTTTTGGAGGGCGATGCAACTGGTATTGACTAGGAAGTGGGTCAAGGCCCAAAAATAAACATAAATATTTGCACGTGGAATGTGTGCGGGTTAAAGAAGTTTGTAAATAATTGTTCTGTTTTAAATGCCTTATCAAATTTCGATATTCTAGGTTTACTAGAGACGTGGGGAGATATTAGCGGACAGTTTATTGATTTATTAGAAGAATATTGTTGCTTTGATAATGTCAGAGTTAGGCAAAATAATGCTTTACGTAATAGTGGAGGTATTTCAGTTTTTGTAAAAAGTCACTTAACAAAAGATGGCTTAGTTACACGAATTTGTTCGGATTTTATTAATTGTGTTGTATTTCATTTGAAAGTGAGCTGTTTCAATTGTCCATCTGCTATTTTTTTGTATATTGCATATGTCTCGCCAGAAGGGTCACCGATGTACGAACACAGAGATGATGCAAACGGAATTACCTATATCGACAAAAAGCTCTTATTGTTAAAAAATATGTATCCCGATTGTATGTTATATCTTGCAGGTGATCTAAATGCTAGGACTAAAACTATGCTGGACTTCATTCCTGCAGATAACATTGACTTTATTTTTAATTCAGAGGTAGACTACGATACAGATGATTTTGAGATGTCTAGAAATAATAAGGATAATATTTATAATTCATTCGGGCATACTTTACTAGAGCTCTGCTGTGCTCATGGAATTCATATACTCAATGGGCGTGTTACTGGTGACCCTGATGGTGAGTTAACATGCATTACACATAATGGAGCTAGTTTAGTTGATTATCACATTATTTCAACTGATTTATTTCAATTTGTTACGAAGTTTAATATTCTATCCATTGATGAATCTGACCATTTCCCTATTTGCGCTACTATGATTTTTCATAGAAAAAATAGCAACACGAATGTTGATTTACCTTCTTCCCGTAGCATTCAAAGTAACATCACTGATGATAATATTAAACTTGATACATTTAAATGGAATGATACGCTTAGGGATAGATTTATTGAGACTTTTGTTAATATGTATAACACATGCAAAGACAACATTTTTCATCAAATTACTGTAGATATGAACCAGGCTCTTCAAACAATAGTATCACTTTATAAAACTGCTGCAGAAAACATGAAAGTCCATAATAGAACCAAACGACGTAACGTTTATGAACGGCAAGATAAACCTTGGTGGGATAATGAATGTGATATTTTGAAATATTGTAAATATAAAGCTTTGAGAAAATTCCGTGTCACAAGCTCAAGGGGGGATTTGCAAATTTACATAAACGAAAAAAGAAATTTTAAAGTAATGTGTAAAAACAAGAAGGATATTTTCCAACACAATATGAGAAATAGGCTATGCCAAGCACGTAGTAATCCAAATTTATTTTGGCAAACAATTAAAAGTGCAAATTATAAAAAAAGCTTCACATTGTAGTTATCAGCAACAAATCAAACAAAGTGATTGGTTAAATTATTTTAATCAATTATTATTTCGAGAAAATATGCTCTTGATTGGAACTTCTGAAGAAGCTGCATTACCTGAATATGATTTAGTTCTAAATAGTCCTATCACACAAGAAGAAATAATGAGAAGTATTAATAAATTAAAAATGGGAAGGGCGCAGGGGTTTGATGGTATAGGGGCAGAGTTTTATAAAAACACGGCTAATGTTATATGTCCAGTATTTTGCTCTCTTTTTAATCATATTCTTAATACAGGTGTATTTCCTGACATGTGGAGCGAAAGCATTATTGTTCCCTTACACAAATGCGGTTCTAAACTGGAACCGACAAATTATAGAGGTATTTCTTTGATAAATGTAATGTATAAAATATTTGGAAATATTGTAAATTCACGATTGTGTACTTGGGCCGAAGAATTTGACAAACTAGATGAGTCGCAATCAGGATTTCGGAAAGGTTATTCTACAATTGATAACATATTCGTATTACAAAGCATGGTACAAAAATATATAACTAAACCAGGAGGAAGGTTTTATGTATTATACGTTGATTTTCAAAGGGCTTATGATGGTATATTGCACCATAAACTATTTGACATAATGCAAAAAATAGGTTTAAAAGGAAAACTTTATAATGTCCTTGTCTCTATGTACTCAAATTTACGGAGTCGCGTGCGAGTCATAAATAACAATGTTACCACTGATTTTAAGTGTAACATTGGCACAAGGCAAGGGGACGTAACTAGCACGATCATTTTTAATTTATTCATAAATGAGTTATCCCTTTACCTGCGTGACCAGGGTCATCAAGGAATTTTCATTACGGAAGATATACCAAATATACAATGTATATTATTTGCCGATGATGTTGCGAGTTGCTCTGAAACGGCTATTGAACTACAGCGTCAATTAAATAGTATTTCTGATTTTTGTCGAATAAGTGGCATGACTGTAAATGAAAAGAAAACCGAAATAATTGTATTTAGAAATGGTGGCCCATTGCGGTCATATGAAAATTGGTTCTATAATGGAAATCATGTAAATGTTACGTCAGTGTACAAGTACATGGGTTTACTGTTTACTCCTAAATTAAGTTGGTCCAAGGCTAAAGCTAAGTTGGCAATGCAGGCTAAAAAATCTATTAATGCCATAAAAAGTTACCAAGGCTATTTTGGAAAATTTGACATTCAAGAGTATTTTAAACTTTTTGATTCAATGGTTAAGCCGATCCTTTTATACGGGGCTGAAATTTGGGGTCATACCCTTTCTGAAAATATAGAACAAGTCCAGGCTCAATTTTGCAAAGATTTTATTGGTTTGAATAGGTCAACAAACAATTGCATGGCCCTAGGGGAGGTTGGTAGATTAGAATTATGTGTAGAATATCATTTCAAGTGTGTTAAATACTGGTGTAAACTTATTCACATGCCATTGCATAGATATCCAAAAAATTGTTATAATATGTTAAAAAGCCAGGATGAAATCGGAAGGACAAATTGGGCTACTTCTGTTAAAAATCTGTTATTTAATTATGGATTTGGTTATGTCTGGGTGTATCAGGATGTTGGCAATGTTGATGTCTTTTTACAACTGTTTAAAGATCGCCTTATTTGTTGTAACACGCAAAAATGGTCAGGGAGTTTATTCGACTCGTCTAGATGTGAAACATATAGAATGTATAAATCATTGCTTGAACCAGAAAAATATCTTTCGCTTAAAATACCATTCTTCTATAGAAAAGCATTTGCAAAGTTCAGATGTTCCAACCACAAGTTTCTTATTGAAACTGGACGACATCTTGGTATAGAGCATGGTCTTCGATATTGTATACATTGTCTAAATGTAGAAAACACACGTGTCATTGAAAACGAATTTCATGTATTTTTTTATTGTTCTAAATTTCACGAAGAACGTAACATTCACCTTTTTTCTTGGTATACAGGAAACAGAGAAGAAATAGATTTTATTAATCTGATGAAAACAAATAATGATCTGACATTGAAGAAAATTGTATTATTTATATATATGTTAATGCGAAAAGTTTAAACATAAAACTATTCACAACTCATGCATGTAAAATATGACATGTCTGTATATTGTATTTTGGGCGGTGGCCTTTATTTACAAAATAAATTGTCTTGTCTTGTCTATTACTTGATGAGTAAGCGTTTCATTAAAACAAACATGCAAGCACAGACATGGTTTCTGAAAACGTTGTCGTTAAGTATAGCTCAGTATTAAGAACTGTTTCATACTAATTTAATCAGGAAAAATAATTGACTTTTTTTTTTTTAAATCCAGTTGTCAGGCAAAAGTAAATGAAGTATAGAATACGCTGCCTAAACGTTAAATTACATTTGCAAGAATGATACGACAAGCAAGCATTTAATTAAGTAATAAAAAGTTGTTGTTTTTTTACGCAAACAGACAAAACTATCAATATGAATTATGTACAAAACTCATTATAAAATTGAAATTTTGTAATAACAATTTGCTGCTATCAGAGGTTTCCAACTTACTAAAGTAAGTACATTTTAAACTGTTATTTGCAATATACAAATACGTGAAGCTTATTCAGTGTGTAATTCGTTTGAACATAGAAATAAAAACATGCCTGATTTGCGCCACATGTTGTTATGTTTCTGCATGTTGTTATGTCGTGGATGCCATGGCAACTGTAGCACTCCAGAGAATCTTGTTAACACATATATAATATGGTTCCATTAACGTAAAGATAATTTGTAAAGAAAGTTAAAATCGGTGGATCAAAACATTACAAAAGTTCAAACACATTACGCACGATTTGTTATTTTTTAATTATACAAAAATAACATACAACATAATATGAACATCAAAGTATTCTATTATCTACTTGAATGTCTTCTCCTTCTGTTTGTTCGTTAAATAGACAATATTATGAGTGGATGTAGCTTTTTTAAATATTGTCCGAAACGGGACGTTACGTACTTATATCTATGAACGCATGAAAAAGTAACACAGTTTTTCCTTCTGCTGCTTAGTCTATGCGATTTGATGATTGCATTAAATTAGGTGCTAAATTCACTGAGTATGTTACCCTTTTTACCAACAAATGATCAGAATTAATACAAACGAACGTTCTTACACTCACAAATTAAAGGAAATGTATTGACCTTTAATCAATTTGTTTTTACAAAACTGCGGTAAAAAGGCTGGTGAATACACAATCAAAGTACCATTCTTGTTAATAATGTATAATCTACGATTTTCAAATAAGATGAGGTTACAGTGTAGTTAAGACCGGCACAAATCTCATATGATTTTATAACCCTAAATTATATTATAAACTGTTTACCTAAGCATACGTTTAAATAGTAAAACATACCATTGCCGCTCACTAGCAGAAAAAGGATGGATGCTGTCAAAACGAACAAACAAAAGCAAAATTACTCTTTGGTTGGAAGCGACACATGGATATTATGTTGAATGAATGACTTTGATTCAGACACAATGTATGGATATGCCATTTTTATTAACAAGATCTATGAATTACAGCTCATGCAATAGTCATTATAAATGAGAAGTGTCCATTCAAAGTTTACTGTATAAACGCATGTGTTTGTGTCGATTTTGAAAGGAATTGTTTAAATCATATCATGCATATGCTGTTTAAACACCATCATTTAAGATTCTTTTATATATTTCAATTTATAACAATGTTTAAAATTATGCTCAATTTCTACGGTAAAAAAAGTTTAAATTAAGCTGAATTTTTACGGTTGTTTTCGCGATCACTTACAGGATGCCTACGCTTCGTAGACAAAAACATTTTGTATCGACATTTTCATCCTAAATTGCATCATGTGTTCCAATCGCGTATTTGAGCCATTCTATTATTATGAACACTGTCAAATTCACATCCCTATGTTTTAAATGGTCTCGTTTTAAAGACGATGACGCCACATTTTAATTCACTTAATCTTTTTTTTAGTTTAGCGCATGTATGAATTGTCATGGGTTGACATAAAGTAAGAAGAATATCTAAACTTATAATGTTTTTTTAGTTATATTAAACAAATATTCCTACATTATACAGCATCTCAATAAAATAGTGTGTGTTCTATTCAATGGCTGATCTCGTTTATTGTAAAGTCTTAATATTATATTGCTATACTTATTTTTAACCTGTAAATTCCTGAGCATGAGGTTCATAATAAATTGTTATATTATTGAAAACAATTAATAAATATAAATAGTTTACCTAGTTTAAGAACACGTCGTTCCATGTTTGCATTTCTCTATGCTTAAACAACTGATGTGATGTGGAAAGCAAGGCCAAAGTAAATGATTGGTTTTGAAGCTTTATTCGGTTTTTCTAGTCGGTACTAGTGCATGTCATATCTAAGCCACGAAACTAACCTTTGCTCTGTGGAAATGTTCCATCTGTATAGATAACTAAAATTGGCTACGTTCTATTTTATTATTTCATTGTTCAAGAAGGTGTAACATGTAATGCGTATTATTTTAAATATATAGATAATAATTCATTTTATATACAATTTTAATAAAATATGCTAATTATATTGATCTCATCGTGATGATCACTCTAACATCAACCGCATATGATACATTAAGGCAATTTTTTAAAATAAACTTCAATGCTGAGGAAATTGAAAATGTACAACGTAAATTTTACGCTCATTGTAAAATATTCTTATCAGTATCACTGGACATATAATATTCCTGTGAGTTCTGAAGAGATTTGCAAAAATTCTGAAAGACACTTACCATTTAAAGATATACACAAATTATCTCATTGATCTTATGTTTATTAACGGTTTTTTCATGGAATTATTTAGAACAGAAATACAATATGGCTTATTGTTAAAATAAATATGTTCAGTTCAAATAAATTGTGTGTTGACAACATTATGCCCTTCAGTGATAACTTTACTTTATCAATGATCCGTACGCATAATTTTGTTGAAAACGATTATTTTTTCTGCTACTTTTCCCCGCGCGTTATACTTTCCGCCTGATTTTCCCTCGGAGTTTGTTTCAAACCTTCTGAAGTTCCGTAAACGAGGCACATTATGTTGAAATTCCGCTTTGACGTGCACGAGCGTGCAAGCAATAATATCTATCTAGAACGAGCACTAGCTTTAAAAAAAAAGATACTCTTAATTATAAGTACCCGTAAGCTTCTGGCTTATTTAAATCTATAATCTACAGGTGTATCCTGGTACACGCCTTAAGTCTGCATTTTGATAACAATATACACAACATCTTTTTTCAATACCTGAGCCAGACTTTTGGATGCTCACACTTGTTCTTTTACTTAAAGTTTCTTTAATTTGCTTTTGAAAATGTGTATTTTACAACACTGTCTGTTAGTGAAAATCTGTTTCCTTTTAGTTGGTGTTTATCGTGTGCATATGTGTTTGTTTAGCAAATATTATTACAAAAACAATGATACTCAGTAAATGCTTTATATAGTCATGATTATATAAAAATACAACTTTTAACAGTTATTATTGTGTAAATAAAATGAATGTTTTCAAAAAAATATATTTCATATCATACATCGAGACATTATAATAACTGTAAATTTCGAAGAGGTTTATAGATTTATGTAATGATTGGAATTTTCTTTCTAACGCGAAGTATTTTAAGTATTGTTTATGTCATTTGTTGTTTAGTTATTACTTTAAGATTAACATTAAGTTACAACTAGGTGCAATAATACCACATAAATTTAAAAAAGGCTCTACCATTACACAGGAAATAAGTTTATTTCTAGCTCCTTTTCGAACAAAGTAATCTGCGTTTATTACTCAGCGCTATACCTTTAATACCGGTCGGTATCAAGGTAACCAAGGCCGAAATTAAATCATGCACTGTTATAAATTAAATAAAATTCTTAATGAGTGACAATTTAAACAAACAAACAAATAAACAAACTACTTTCTAATAAAGCATTATGTTGGACAGATGTCACAACCTTTTGAACCCATCATCGTTTAAATCAATCTTAACGGTTAATCTTTTAATCAACACGGAATCCGCCTATTTATATAGTTATCAAAATGACCAAAAGCCCATATATCACTAAATTGAGTGACGTGATGATGAAACATATTTAGCAATTGTATAATTTGACTACATAAACCGACTGGAATTGTTTCATGACTCTTATGAAAGGACCACTATCCTGATTTTATTTAAATCATATTTAACCTGGCATTACGGTTTGAGAGAAGACAGCCTTTAAAATATATTTCTAAAAAAAAATCGATATAAAAACAATGTGGCTGTCGGGACATGGCCAGTTTTAACCTGAGTGGTATCATTTTATAGGATCATTTTAAACAGTTAACAAAGGTCTGGACTATGAGACTATGAGAATAATCTGTACTTAAAGTATTCTGTTCGGGCTCTGTTAATGATAGAATTTTCCATCTATTGTATGTATTTAACCAAGAGAGCCTACGTTAGTTGATGACGTATGTAATGCTTCGACATGAGCCTATCCTCAGAAACCACGATAAAATAATCTTCTAATGATTATGTTAAAATCAAACGAAACTAATTTATAATATTTTTAACAGTATCCATCAAAATAATTGTAATCTATCCGATATTGTCATAGGTAAATCAGACAAGACTATGAAACAATCACTGATGGACAAAATTCAATATGGAAGCTTAATAAAAAAAAAAGGTTCTCGTGTTGACAAATGTAGACAATTTTTATTTGTTTACACAACACGTATTTCATTGATAAACTACGAAGTTCATCAACATAGGAACAATTTGACCCAGTTTCCATTACGTTCTAGATTATTTCGTCTCCTAGATAGCGTAGATTATGAACTTCAGAGTGTACTTTGGTAACATCAACTAAATATAGGAGGGAATGTCGCCACCGACCAAATTGTCATGGTCTTTGCAGTTTCAAAAGTTCATGCGAGAAGCAAGTGACACGATCACCTTACAGAAAATTAGCGAAGTGCGGGATTCCGGAAGAATCAAATTGAAATTCAATGTGATTTACAGGGCAAATGCTACTTATCATAACATTATTTTGTTTGTTAAGACATTTTTGTCACGTTATGTCTGTTGTTATTAAACCAAAACAGTTATAACGTCCAAAAATTGTGCCGAACAATCAACAAACGTTCCGAAAAGCAATTGCTGCAAGACATCGAACGTTTTGTATTTGGTTAGTCGCTTGCAGTTTTAATGACATTGATGATGATGATGATGATGATGATGATGATGATGATGATGATGATGATGATGATGATGATGATGATGATGATGATGATGATGACGACGACGACAACGATGACGACGACGACAACGATGATGATGATGATAAAGGAAATGAATGATTTAACGATGTACTCGTACGACGGACGTCCTGAACAAGATGCTAATACTCGGTGGATGGTTCTCTACAATGAACTGATATAAATATCAAGGATGTAATCCCTGTAAATATCTAAGGATTGTCACGAATAAACTTAAGTTTGATGGCCAACACAGTGCGTTCGTCGTCATTATCCAGTTTTAAATAAATGAACTTTAATGAACGTATTAAGCGTCATTAGTAAAAAAAAACACATGCTCAGGAAAGTAAGGTATATAAAAGATATGAACATTTAATCAAAGTAAACGGAAGCAGCAACTCAGCAAATTGGTGGTGTATATGATACAATCTGTCTTGCTATAATTTCCCATGTAACAGCTCCTTGTATAATAATGCATACTCTTCAAAAGCACAGTCTTTACAGTAATTGTTGCTTTAATTAGAGTCAAACACATTTGAATTCATTATATTATTTAATTAAAAGTATATATGTAAAACAATTTTCAGGGAAGGTTCTGTTTCAGCAGAAGTGTCTATGATTTCATTCCGAAATATATGTGCTTATTGTGTGCCAACCCACTGGCACGAACTGGCCTACATGAACTGCAATGAACTATGAGACCAAGCAAAGGTAACACGATTCACTTATAAATTAAAACGAGATATTGAAAGTCACGAACTGCTAGACACACATTCACTCTGTTTAAGACTATTTTCTTCTTTAGGCCGTATGCGTTTAAGGAATGGTCTTGAAGGTCAGTCACGGTTTTAAATACTCCTCTTTGAATTATGGAAACAAGCAAATGCCGTCCATGTATCAATGCCTAAACTACGGAAAACCGTTATTGCCGTCGTGGTTACACATTAAAATACAGAGGGCGACATTGCGACAACGCGATAGCACGATTGCGACAATGCGATAATACGATGACGACAGTGCGACAATACGATGACGACAGTGCGACAAAACGATGGCGACAATGCGACAACGCGATAGTACGATGGCGACAATGTGATAATACGATGACGACAGTGCGAAAATGCGATGGCGACAGTGCGATAGTACGATGGCGACAATGCGACAATTCGATAGTACGATAATACGATGACGACAATGCGATAATACGATGACGACAGTGCGACAATACGATGGCGACAGTGCGACAGTACGATGGCAACAATGCAACAATGAAATAGGGCGATAATAAGATGACGAAAGTGCGACAATACGATGATGACAGTGCGATAGTACGCTGGCGACAATGCGATAGTACGATGGCGACAATGCGATGATACGATGGCGGCAGTACGATATGATTATCGCATTGTCGCCATCGTACTATCGCGTTGACGCACTGTCGTATTATTATTATTATTATTATTATTATTATTATTATTATTATTATTATTATTATTATTATTATTATTATTATTATTATTATTATTATAATTATTATTATTTTTATTATTATTTGTATATAATACTCGTTATGCTACAATAATCATAAACGAAACTTATTTCGGAAATAAAATCTGTTGTTGTTTTCATCCGGGCAATATACGTGACTGGTTGTTAATGTTTGTAAATAACTCAATAATTATTTTTAACCAAGGAGGAACCAGTCGCATAAGTTAGTAGACTGCGCGCCTATTTGTTACGCACATCAATATTTATAGTATTCGTACGCAATTTAAACCATTACAAAAGGTTGACTTCCTTTTCCGGTCATTTTATGATGTTTCAGTCATAAAAACTTTATGAAAATTTGTTTTAATTCATCGATAGTCAAAACACCAAAATGCCGAAAAGAAAGCGGATAAAAACGGTGGCGGAACCGCAACCTAAGGGTATGGTAATTGATTTTGAGAAAATCATTACGGAATCCAACGTTGTACCCCCAAATATTATGACTGATGCAGATCGGAACCGTGGTGAGGGCGGGCTGGCGGATGTGGTGGAACGTCCGGCCTCCTTTTTAGGTGTAAGACTCAGTTAAGATGATTTGGCAATTCATGTCCCTAGTGCGATTAAGGAGCAAATCATAACTAGTCAATATGTAAATTTAGCCCTTTTGTTAAAAGGCCCATCAGCACTATCTGTTTTCACGTCGGGTGGTCTACTTACCTTGGCGGCTGACGGTTCATTACAGACAAAACCTAAAGAATGCAAAGATAAGGTACCAAATATTGAGAAATGGACTGATGCGTTTTTGATGTTTGCTTCCATTTATCTGAAACAACACCCGCATAAAACGCAGGAATTACTACAGTACATGTTTAATATTAGAGAAAGCGCAAATAGCAAAGAAGGATTTTCTTGGAGGGCATACGATGAGCTTTTCAGGATGCGGCAAGCTTCCTAACCTGCCCCCTGGTCTCACATTAACCCGGACCTGTGGTGGCGCTGTACATTAGGTCTAGAGGTTAATCAGAGTTCCCTGACTAAGCCCACAACAACACGGGCAACATGCAATTACTTCAACCAAGGGGTTTGTAGGTTCAATAACTGTCGTTTCAGCCATACATGCTCTGGGTGTGGTGGTCAACACCAACAAACACATTGTCCCAATTCAAAAGGCCAAACAAAACCATCGGCACATTTAGGAGGGAATTTCTCCCCCCTTTTTCGGCCCCGTGGAAGACCGTTCCCCAGAGGAAGACCACACACAGGCCGTTAATTGTAGCCAGAATCATTCACAACTAGCTCCAAGCCCCTTTGATGACGACAAGTTGCATGTTTTTGGACACGGTTATGATAGTATACTGATTCAAAAGGTGGTTGATGAATTTAAGTACGGTTTTCCTATATGCTACACAGGCCCCGTGTGTTTCGTGAAGCTAAGAACCTTAAGTCAGCTGTTTCAAGTCCTGATATTATTAAACATTAAATAAGTGCGAAAGTTTTATTGAAACGGGTAGCGGGGCCCTTTCAGTCACCCCCATTTCCGAACATGATCATTAGGTTTAGTTCCCAAAACAGTTGACGATACAGAGGTACCTGAACATAAACATTTTCGTATGATACACCATCTTTCATGGCCTGATGGTATGTCAGTTAACAATTTTATTGAATCGGTTGATTCTTCAGTACACTATTCTAGCTTCGATCAAGCATTGGTATGATCCAACGTTTGGGAAAGAATAGTAAGTTATTTATGGCTGATATTAAAGATGCTTTTAGACTAATACCAATAAGGCCTCAGGACTTTGAACTGCTCGGTTTTAAATTCGAAAACCAATGTTATTTTGATAAATGTCTACCATTTGGTGCAGCAAGCAGTTGTAAAACATTCGAACTGTGCTCCTCATTGTTTCAATGTTGTGTCGAAAAACAGACACCATCCTGGGAACTTATGCATTACCTTGATGATTACCTTGGGGGAGATTATTCAACTGCTTCTTGCGCTAACCTACTCAAAATATTTCTCAGGGTTATGTCTGACATGGGAGTACCCATTGCAAAAGAGAAAACACAGGGTCCAACGGAGGTGCTTGTTTTCCTTGGCCTTGAACTTGATTCCAACAATAAGTCGGTTCGCATACCACAGAACAAATTGATGAAGTAATACTAAAAATACACAGTGTTTTGTCTAAAAAAAGGCTCCACTAAAAGAAATGCAGTCTTTGATTGGTTCTTTGAATTTTTGCTGTCGAGCTATACCATTAGGACGCCCTTTTTGTCGGAGATTAATAGATTCTATATGTGGACTGTCCAAACCTTACCACCATATAAGAGTAAAACAGGAGATAAGAAAAGATTTGTCAATGTAGTTAGAGTATTTAAGGTTCTTTAATGGAGTGTCAATATTTCATGACCAATTTTTGGTGTCTAGCGAGGATCTTGAGTTGTTCACAGACATTGCTGGTGGTTCTGGCCTTGGTTATGGGGCATTTTTTCAAGGAAAATGGTTCAACGGCAAATGGCCAGCACACTGGCACACGTGTGGCTAGTCAAAGGATATAACATTCCTAGAGCTTTTTCCCATTGTTGCTCCAGTTTTTGTGTGGGGTGAAATGCTAAAAGATAAGAAGATACGATTTAACTGCGATAATATGGCAGTAGTGGATATCTTAAACAAGCTATCATCCAAGAATTCAAATGTTATGCTCCTAGTTCGCATCCTCACGTTACAATGTTTAAGATTAAATATTATGATCAAAGCCGCTCATGTTCAAGGAAAATCAAATGTGATGTGTGCTACGTTTTCTCGTTTTCAGTTGGGCAAGTTCAGAGCAGTTGCTCCACACGCAGACATCGAACCGCAAATAATACCAAACCTTCTTTGGGAAGTCTTCAACAACGAGCTGGGGTCTTATTGAGGACGAGAACAGCAGTTAACACGCAATTAATTTGTAATACTGGTTTAAACGCTTTTGCGTCATTCAGAGCCGAGTATGAACTAGGACAAATCTGGCCTACAAATACTCATCAAGTTATTTTGTTCATGGCTTATTGCTTCGAAGTGGGTAGGGCACCTAGCACCATCGCGACATACATTGCCGGCATTAATAACTACCACAAATTGCATGGCTGGGAAGATTTTCAGAATTCTTTTATCATTGCTAAAACTCTTGAAGATTGTAAACGTAGACCACATAGGAAAGATTTACGGGCTCCTATAACGATAGACGTTTTGGTAGCATTGTGTCTGGTTTTGCCCCAAACTTGTCGGTTTCCATGCTCTTTTCACGCTGGTCTTTTCCGGTTTATTTCGTGTGGGCGAGTTAGTAGCTAGTGGATCTTCAGTTAACCTTTTTGTAAAGGATTTAGAACTGACAGTGGACTACATTTGCATTACTTTACGGTATTTTAAAACCAATCAAAGGGGTAAGCCCGTANCACACTTGGTTATATAGTGGGTCCAATCATATATACCTTGCAATTGGGTCCATTTTCTGGCATTCTTCAAAGAAGCCTTCGAAGATGTTTAAACAACTGCCTTGCTTCTCTTTGGGTATACGTAACTTCGTTTTGCATATATCTCTATATCAGAGCTATATATTCAACAATCACAATTTATGAACTGTTGGGTGTTTACGGACCCAACAGTGTCCTGGCCCTATATATATAACTATATACGTATATATTTTTGTTCCTTACATGACTATTGGGTGTTTACGGACCCAACTGTGTCCCGTATCTATATATATAAATATACATTGTGTGTGTTCCTCACATGACTATTGGATGTTAAGGGCCCAACTGTGGCCTGTCTCTTTATATATAACTATATACATTGTGCGTGTTCCTAACATGACTCTTATATATATATATATATGTATTGTATGTGTTTCTTTAACGTAATAAACGATTGTTGAAAAATGTCCTCCTAGATGTGTACCAAAAAGAAAGTGCCCGCCTGTCGAACAAGTTTACATATGTTAGTTTGTGCTTTGATCTATTTTAACTTAGGCTGTACAATTTACAGATATAGGTATGTTCTTTACAGACCTGTAATGCCCACAATACAAGTTTTAAGGGGACCAGTCAGCAGTAAGATTTTGTTCGTTTTTCTGTCTGTCCGTATGTGGATACGTCCAATCCTTTCTTAGTATATAATTCCCCTTCTTCGTAACACCGCCGATATTAAATTTAGCTTACATTTCTTGGAGTAAATATCATCATGCTTTCTAGAACATTAAAAAATAAACTTCACATTGCAATCATGATATTGATCCACAAATTAATAATTATATTTTATAAAAAAAAACAACAACAAGATACATAGTTTCGGCATACAGTTTGGTTAACGATAAGGACTATATGTCGGTGAGACGTTGAACAGTGTCTACACAGCACAATTTAGATTGATAATGGATTTGACTATTCTCGTACGGAACCAGGATTCGAACCAGTACTGCAATGTACCACAGTATAGCTATGCAAAATATATATTCCCTTATGAGATCTCTTGAATATAATCACTTTATTTTACGTTAAAGGACGAACTTGACCGGGCCTTTCAAATGTGGAACAATCAACACATTAGACGTTCGTCTAATGTTTACGTGCCATTTGGTCGACCAGAACAAATGTACCGCTTTCCGTCATTGTGGAATGCAGAGAATCACATTGTAGCAGTTAAGGAGATTGATATGGCAGCATGTTGCAGAGAATCATAATTCAGATCAGTAAATCCTTGCGATAAAGATGTATATGAAGTGTGCGTGGCTCTCATGAAGGAACACAATCTTTCACCCGCAAAGACCTGCGTTCAGGCTACAGATTTTTATTTGTTTATGAGACGAGAAATACTTTCAATACTATAAAGAAGGACTTACACGTTCAATCAGTGTAATATATTTTTCCCATGTTGTATTTCAAGAATATAATTAAGGTTTGCTTCATCGCCCGCCCACTTTATCGCAAAGTGTCGTCCCAGATTAGCCAATGCAGTCCGTACAGGCTAATCAGGGACGACACTTTCCGCAAAGACTGGATTTTTGGTTAAAAGAGACATCCTTTCAACTAAAAATTCTATACAAGCAGAAAGTGTCTTCCCTGATTAGCCAGTGCAAACTGCACAGAATAATATAGGACAACACTTTGCGGACATGCATTAAGCCCTGTATTCGCATTTTGCAGTTTATCCACCAGACATTCATTTTTTTCGATACATCGACTATACACGTCCTAGGCAAAATAGGGTACTTCTGATAATTTCGGATTTGATATTTTTAGCGCATTTCATTGAGTGAATTCTTGCACGATATACTTTACTTTTTACCAAAGCAATTTTCATTGACAGACTATTATTCATTTGGGGTAACAGTAAAATGAGATGTGCTGTACGATTGGCATAAAACGGAAGCTAATGCGCGTTTACCAAATATCAGCAGTTTTTGAAGAATGCATTGCGGCGACACTTCCTAAATTTGAAACTTGGAAATCGAACTCTAATGCCCGTTAGATATGAATGTGATCATCACAAATTGTCTAAAGATAAGAACTAACGTACTTTGGAAAACAGTTTCATCCATACTCAATCAAGTGATGTATTTGCATATTTTCCTCCCAAAAATTAGTATGAATATAGTCGTTGGAAAGGTCAGTTTTACTTTCAACCCGTGCTTCATTAACTTGAAAATTGAATTTTACCTAGGATCAACTGTCATTGTGTTTTTTACAAGACTTTTACAAAGAGAATATGCAATCGTCATTTATTTTTGGCTAAATAGGCGTTGTGGGGATAACTTTAATAGTCACTAAAGTCCCAAACTGGCCATATGTATTATATACATATATGTGTGCGTTACATCATATATTGCAAGAACGAGTCTAGATGGCCACGATTTCCGACCTCCTTTACAAAAGCGAAAAAAAAAGATTAAGATAAGATTTCTTAAACGGGTACGTACTCAGTTTATAAAAAACGCATACTCCTTTAATGAATTAAACAATGTGTAAAATTATGGGAAAAACGGTCAATATTATAATTGTCATGTGAATGAATAAATATGTGTCTTTCGTTATTAAAACAAAAGTTGAGTTTCGGAAAATACATTGAAATTGCAAACTTTACAATTTTACACGCCTGATTATGCCCATTCATCTATCTGAACTTTTCTATCAATAAAATCAGACAAATTAAATTAACGTGAACAATGGCTGTTTGATCGCCTAAGGTCGCGCTGTACATCCATTTTAATGAACCTAAAATGTACTGAACATGGTTTATTTTCGAAGATCTGTTGGAAAACTATCTTCTTACCAAAACAATTCGCTAAACTTGCTTATGAAAAAAGCAATTTCACTAGTTTGACTCATCAGGACTGATAACTGTAGTGTTGATGTCATTTGGACGTAACCTGTCATACGATGTCTTCCGATCGTAACGTCGATACGTTTTGACTCAAGTCATGAGTTCGATACCCGCTTGGGGTTTAATTTGTTCTGACATTGTGCTATTTTGTTTCAATCAAATTTCTCATATTTTGATATTGCAGTTGATTACTGTAATTAATGTGTTTAAGTAAGCGCATTTGTGTAAAAAAATATAATTTACATCGCAGTAACGGAATCCTTTAATTCACACAATATCCTGTTACTAAGGGTTGGAAATTTAAAAAAATGCCCAATACGTCACGTCACACTTGTAGCGCGTGCGTTAAGATGTTTTCTCAATTCTTAACATAACAGAATCGACTTTCATCCGTAAATATATATATAAGCACTATTAATTGATGCACATTTCTTCAAAAAATTTAAGTCGCTACGCTTCCATTGTAATGTTTAACAAAGTGTTGCATACGTATGCGTGTTTAGATGTACTAAACATAATTGGGTTGTCCGGTTAGCGCGGTGTATAGTACACGCGTTTCTCACCTAGGCGACCCGGGCTCAATCCCCGTCCCGGAAGCATGTGAGTTTGGTTGGTGGTCACCATACCGGACAGGTGGTTTCCTCCGGGCACTCCGTCCTCCCCCCACAATACAAAACCACATCAAAAATTGAAAATCTTCCAGTTACAACTAAATAGCTGGAAATTGCAGCTCTAATTCAAAACCTCTTCCCAACTTTCGTGAGTCTAGTAAGCAAATTAGGTCGGAGTGCTGGGACACACTCCGGGTCCTCACATAATGCTGCCTCAGGCGCAGTAGGACCTCATAAACTTTGAAATACGCACACACACAATTAGGAGGCTGCTTAGAGCTTCGCCGATTTTGGTACCTATTATTTACGAGGTTACAAAGGAGTCATGCAAGTGAATACGCTAACGAAGAGTCAGTGGCTTCAGATGAGACACTTCGGGATCTATCATACTCTTGTTTTCAATTTACGATGTTATATTAAAATGACCACACCATTGCCAACACTTAATTCCAGCAATGGACATTAAGAAACATGACAGCAGATATGTAGAAATTTGAGTTATTCAGTATCCACATTCTAAGTTCATTGAAAAGTGATAGTTTAAGACTATTTGCATTTTTAAAAAGATTTTTATTTTTTTATAACAATAAATCACAGACTGAATCAAATACTTAAACATTAACTAAATAACTATTTTATCCAATTAAATTTTAGTACAAACTTAAACCAACTTAACATTAATGCTGAAACAATTATGGGGTCAAAGCGCAGTCATGTTCTTGACACATTGCGATAGGTGTTTGTCAGTGAACTTCTTTGTTGACTGAAAACACCAATATTATCATTGGTCACGTATGACGTGCGGACGTCATAGCTATCGCGTACGCACGTCATAGAGACCGCTAAATAAAATATTTCCTATGTCCCCATTATGCCACCGTACAAATGTCCCGGTTCTTACCTATAATTTTTCCAAAGTAATCTGGGGAAAATTGGTAATTTTGTATTAAGAGCATTGCACTTTTCGTTTGTAAAAGGTGAGTTGTCTATTACACAGAAACAATGAATTATCACATGCATTCCGAAAGAAGACATACCAAAGCAGTTTGTAAAAAATTGTAGAACTATCACTTTGTTAAATATTGTATATTAATTAGCCTCTGGAAATACTGTTGCAAGACTAACGTCTGTTTTAAATCATCAGATAAATAAAGATCAAACAGGTTTTGTAAAGGCATGATGAATTGGAGAAAACATTCATCTCGTATATGATAGTATGAACTTTACTGAAAAACAAACAAACATAATAAACTTGTATTACTGATGATGATAGACTTTGAAAAATATTTTTTTATGTATTTTGGTCACAGTTTTGTTAACTGGATATCAAAACTTTTTTTCAGGAAATCATGACTGTTTTTCATAATACTTCTACTGCTGTGCAATTAAATGGTTTTCTTTTTGTGCTATCGTTTATTTTACCAGAAGTATTATCTATATGTAAGGACAGTTTTCTATGTTAGTGTTTTTGTGTGTGAATATCTTCGTGCTTGAGTGTACTGACCTAAAACTGATCATTGCAAAAACAAAGAATTGAGAAACTTAAACATATCAATCTACCCTTAAATGTATAAAACATTTTGATCGTTGAAAGATTTTCGTATGCACATCCTTCAGATGGGAAGTTGTTTAGGGTAGACGATATGTCGCTGCAAGGCTTGTCTACTCGCAAAGGTTGGTTACTTGAAGTTGGGCTGTCCAATATAGTCATACATACTTAATTCCAGTCTGTAACGTATATATTATTTAATGATCAAGTTTGTAAGACATAAACTAAGTTATTACTTAACGCGGACAATAGTTACAGGAAATATTAAAAACACACAAGGTGCTAATGCTTATGTTTATTTGTAATTCAGATGTGGTGATATATGCAATTGTGGACTAAAATATTATATGATGTGAATTCTGATCGCGTTATTTTTACTTGCAAGATTTATAACAAAAATCAATTGTGCTGATACAATAATTGTTTCAAATAATTATTGATGAAACACGGTCGAATACAATAGTTACATTATAAAATTATATGACGTGTATTCTGATTGCGTGACTTGCCAGATTAGTTTAAATAAAAATTGATGATTGGATCTATTGTTTATATAAATCATACTAATTAAAAACAACGGACACATTCCTTTAAAGTGAACAGTATGATACTTTCGTGACCTTTGGCCAAATCTATCCATTTAGACATTATTATGTGTGGTGTAAGGAGGCTAGTGATAACGATTTGATTGTCGCCGAATGAACTATGCCACGGATTCAGATTTTCATGTCTTATGTAAATCGGCACCGTTGATTTTTGGTAACCTGATACTAATGTATCATATTAACAAGTGGTTAGAATGTTGTAACGTTGTACATCAGGAGGAACATGCAAACTTCTCCGATTCTATAAATGCGAAAGAGAAACATAAAAGTAATACAATTCACCCATGATGCACTTATTCTCAGACGAATCTACAAAAATGCAAACCAGTTTACCTCGTTTTTGTAGAGTTTGAGTTTTTTTTCCTCAAAAAGTGTTCTCTTTCGCTGTTGTAATGTTATTGTGATTTTAAAGATAATATGTAATTGATATAGAACCTCATTAACCACTAATGGTTGTTAATCTGTGGATACCGATAATGCCCATACGTTTTATATTAAGTTGATATCATGTCAGGCGAGGATACTCACGAAGAGTGTGAAAAGAATAGACCACTAATTCACTCAATAGAAGATCGGAAATACTCATTTGGTGTTGTTTGTTATTGAAGTTATTATTAAGTACGGACCTTTATGTGTCTGACCGTCTGCCCGTCTTTGAGTCAGTCCGTCACTATACAAAATTTGTTCCTGCGATAACTCATTAAGTAAGTTCAACAAGTAAACCTTACATTATCATAAAACTTGGTATACACATTCAGCTTTAACTTTCCCATATGTAAGTATGTAAATTTCATTCTCCGTGCATCTGTCCGTCTAACTGTTTGCCCCAAAACACAAAAAACTACACGCTTACATATTATAATTATACAAATGGACTCGCCTTTTCAGTGAGTATCTAAGATTGTTAAAATTTTGGTATGCGTATAAAGTGCCATTCGGGAATAATGAAAAGAAACCTGTCGGTCTTTATCAGAGATCCAGGGTTGGGTCACTGTTACTTTTATTAGAACAAACCTAAATATAGTGTAACTTAACAACTACGAAAGATATGATCATGAAATTTGTAGGTACATTTTACTATACGTGTACTTGCTGGCTGTCTATCTGACCATCCCTACATCTGTTCACCCATCCGTCCGAATATAGAATATGATAATGAAACTTTGCATACATGTGGCGTGTTCTGAGAAAACTGGGCAAAATGCTTGTGCGTAAATTGTCATCCCATATTCCAAATCCAGTTTAGGCGGAAAGTGTCGTCCCGGATTATCCTGTGCGGACTGCACAGGCTAATCTGGGATGACACTTTATGCACAAGCATTTTGCCCAGTTTTCTCAGAAAACGCCATACATTTACAAGTGATGACATGATTATGCGTAAACTTTCATCTGTGTCGTTGAAAAAAAAAGACGAAGTAATGAAATAATACATGGAGTAAGGTACATAAACATAATCATGAACGGTGCTTAATGAATATTGACTTTAATTATGAATCTTTACGCGTGGCCATGCAAAGGACAAATGTACATAACGTAATTCACATTTTTCAATTGATATATGTTTTCACCATCCCGTTAATAGCGTATAGCGTGAAATGCCGTCAAAACATTGTAAACGATGGGATTTACTTGTAAAGACACATAAATACGATGGCACAACGTTTTAAAAATATGCAAGATCAGATACAAAACGGACATAATTAAATTGGATATAAACGAATTAACAATTTAGAGCAATAATGCCGTATCGACACAGAGAGAATCCTCTGAATATTATAATAACCACTCTGCAAAGCCTTCTTCAGATGCAACAGCTAAAAATTACATATGTTGGAGAAAAAAGTATCTTTATCATAAGCGTTTAATAACGGCGGTCTTCTTTATACATTAGGTTCCTAATCGCCAATAATAACAGCGCCAACGATTGTTTCCCCTTCCACGACTTAGACCTTATCCCGCTTGATGACATATTAACGTACAACTGCGACGTATTCACTAAGAGCCTGACTGCATAAGCTTGCTATATCTGTTGTAATAAAATTAATCATTATCTCTTAGATAACAGCGGAAATCAAGCGCTCTTTCAACATTCGTGTTACTTATCTTTCCATACCCGTACAGTTAAAACCGATCTCAATTCGATAACTTTACAGCTCAGACATACTATTCAACCTGCGCTTTCGACAGCAATATTAATTTGGATAATATGATTGGGAGATCGTAACCTCCGTATTAGGGATTTTGTATAAAGTGAACTGTTTAATGATCCAAACTTATTATAATATGATGTGGTATTGTCCAGCTAAAAGTAAGGCAATAGTGTTTCATCTGAGCGGTTGGGTAGGCATAAAACAGACAACAAACCGTTATTGGAATTGTGTGAAGATGCCCAAACGAAAACATGTATATGTTCTAAAATTAATAAAGTAATAGTAAATGAAATATATTGGGACCGAACACAATCAGGGTCCATGTCGCGTTACTGAAGACACAATCGCAATTTAACACACACCATTGAGTTTGTCAACAACGGCACTAAATGAATGTAACGACTACGTTCTTTTTCACGTTTTTTATCCCCCCCCCCCGCCAAAGGCTAAGGGATATAGAATTGGTGCTTTCCGTCCGTCATTCCGTCTGTCACAAAATTAAGATATTGGCGGGGGATATCAATTCAACGAATTCGCTTGTTGTCTCATGTTATCATCTCAATGCTATAATTGGTGTAATAAGAAGAAAATAGTTGGAACCGTACACTCATAGGATGGATTGTATTTATTGCTTATCATGCACACATGAATTAAGCACACACCCTATTAACCTCAATGTAAGTTATGAACAGGATACACCAGAATCCTCGCTGTGCGTACAGTCATGCGTGCCGAAAGTACGATGTGGGCACGCAAACAATGACAATTCGTTTCCGTTACAATCGATCTCATCTAATAAGATGGGCATATAGCTGGGGGCAGTATTCCCCGCGGACATATAACGAGCATTGTACCTGTAAAAAAGAAAACACCATTGATAAACCTTCAAGCACACATTTCACTGGCTATTTGTAAATATGAAGTGATCTCCAAAACATCGCATTTCTTCGAAGTCACTTTCTGGCATTTCAAATTAATTAACTGTAAGATTCCCTGTTTATGTTTGGATTTCTAATACATTTTATAATTAAATTTCACAATGGTGTTGTCTATAAATTTCTTTCAAATATACAACGTAAGACATTAGACCAAAACACATTTATTAATTATCAAACAAAACGAGCCGTATTTACATGTTAATACATGTTAATATATTGTGTATTTCGATTTAAATAAAAGCGTGATGTAAACACGTTCGACGCTTTTTTCAAAGCAGCATATTACAAAAGTTGGACGATAACGGCATATCAAAGTGCGTTTTGGGATAACCATTCTAATAAAGAACATCGTTGAAACAACAATCGTGATACTTAACTCATTTTGCCTAAAAACAATACAAATATTATTCTACGAAGCTACAGTTATATTTTCATGTATTACGTTCATATATGTAATAAACCTAATTATTTCAATCATAAAGTTGATGATCACAGTAATACTTTTGGTTTTATATTTAAACTACATATAATTTTAACTATTTATAATGTCGCAAAATATTACAACTTACGTCGGTAGTCCGAGCATCCTACAAACGACCTGAGCACCATAGCTAGTTTCGTCAAATAAATCATTACACACAGTTCCCCATGTCCCGTTCAAGTTTACTTCAAGTCGCCCATTTACCAGTCGTACTGAAATATACGATAATTGACACTTAATCAACTACAAACGAACAATTATCATTGAAATCAATAAGCAAGTAAAAATGTGAAATAATAACAATGAGTTGACAAAAATAGCGATATTAAGTTGGATCCTAAATTACGTCTTATTCTAAATATTTAAGAACTAACATTCTAATGTTGATTTTGTTTTCACTTGTTTTCAACTCCTCTTTAATATCTGAACACGCTAACGATGCTTAGATGTCAGTGACGATTATAATACAAAAAAGATGGAATATGACTCATGTTGATGACTAAAACGAATTTTTTATTACAGATTTTTTATGAAACGAATCCTGTCATGATTCTTAAGAACAATTTGTCAGCTTAATAACATGAAACGCACTCTTCATATTGTGCATGCATACGTGAACGTCACCACGATAACTTACCACCAGCTGAACTGGTTGCGCATTGGTATGTGTTGCACGAGGTTGTATCTTCACTGGCTCCATGGCACGGCGCACCATACACAGAAGGTTTCGGGTTGGAACATTCTCGGTATCTTTGCTGGATTCCACCAACACACGTTGCTGAGGATGTGCACGTGGTCCAATAAGACCATGTTGTCCATCCGCCATCTGAAGACATTGACGTTGCTCAGATATCACTTACAAAAATACTTCGAGTAGATACAAAATCTCCTTTTTTTATTAATTTGTGACACAATTAATTTCATTTAAATTTCCCGCAAATATATCTAGTCATACGACACAGAAACACTAAAATGGTACCATGTTATTGTTCATGTGTCGTATAAATAGATATCGCTGCGGGAAATTAAAATGGAATTAAATATGAAAAAACGAGCATTTTGTATCTACAAACATCTATGTTACCAGACCACATCTGGCGTTGAAATTTCGGCAATTGACATGAGGAACACTGATTTCTTATTGTTTATCTTTATTTTACGAAATATTGCACGAAATTTTCGTTGTTTTCGTGTAGTAATGGGGCTTTAAATGTTTCCAGTGACAAATACTCGTTTTTTCGGTGTATGTTTTACAATTTGGTTTAAAACCATTGTTACTTGAATACGATTTACCTATACTAAAAAGTTTGAAAACATTGCATTTTGTTATTATTAGCAACAGGAAAACGTGTGGGATGTTATGATTTCAATGATCTTAACATTTTTGATGACTCAACGGATTGGGTGAAATAAAGCAGTTTACTCGTTTTAGACTCCTCTTTAACTACTTGGTGGTTCTCGCTCAAACTTTCACATGTGAATGACTTTAAGGCAAAGATGATCATAAAACAAGGGTTTTTGCCACAACGAGTTTTGATGGAAATTTGGCCCTTTGTCATTTTTTTTACGGATTGAAGGTTGTGTTATCAACAAATCTGAAATAACTTGGTGGATCTCGCTCAAACGTCTTCATGTGGAGTACATGTATGTTTAGATGATCTCAAAAAGGAATGACGGATTCGATGAATTTAGGCAGATTTATGGCCATATGTCTGTTTTTCCATTATAGAATGCATAGTCTCAACATTGTCTCTGTTTAACTAATCTTTAATAGCTTGGTAAATCTCGATCAAACTTTATCAGTTGAATGACATTAATAGTTAAGAAAAAAATCTTTGCTATAACAAGTTTTGTCAGAATTATGGCCTTTTGTCTGTTTTCCCACTACGGAATATATAGTCCAAAATATTGTGGATAAAGCTTTTACAGTTGAAAGACCTCAATGTGTATATGATTGTAAAGTAAGTGATGTTAGCTTCGACGAGTTTCGGCATAATTATGGCATTTCGTCTGTTTCTCCACTACGGAATTTATAGTCCAAAATGTTGTCGATAAAGCTTATAAAGTCTTTGAAAGACCTCTATGTATATATGACAGTAAAGAAAATTATATTAGCGTCGACTAGTTTTGTCATACGTATGGCAAAGTTTGCTGCTTGTTTCCATTAAATAATATAGGGTCACATAATTGTGTGATTTCAGCTCTTTTATTCTGGGTTGATCTCGCTCAAACTGTCACAGTTAAACGATCTTAATGTATTAATGTGTAAATTATTGTCACGAGTTTTGGCAGAATCATGTGTTTTCAATTCCTCTTAATGATTGGCAGTTTTTCGAGTGCGTCAAGTTTTGGCTAAGTTATTGCTTTAAGTCTTTTTGTGCACTGTAGAATATGAGGCGGATTTATCTGTGTGTACATGTGTGTACATGTGTTGTAGAGGCATGAGTGTCAGTTACATATATCAATTTGATATTTCACAAAATATTTTAAATCACCTTTAAACGTAATATGGAGTTAAATTTTTTGAAACTCTGTTCACCAAACCCATTCTTTCCATTGTTTTCATAAAACAGTTAATATAAAACGGTAACTAATTTCATAATACTGAGCATAAGTTATACATACTCTTGTTTCCACTAGTATTTTATGCATACCCGTGCTTGAATGATAACATAAACGTATTAACTACTTTTAAATAGATTGTTTAATATGTGACCTGTTTGCGGACATTGCTGAGTGTTGCATGCTCCTACGTCAACATTTGGTCCATCACACTGTTGGCCAAAGGCAGATGCTGGTGGATTAGAACACTGACGACTGCGCTGATGAAACCCTCCATCGCACGAGGCTGAGCATGTGCCCCAACTCGACCATGTGGTCCATCCACCATCTTAAGGGATGAGTATAATATGTTAATAGTTATATGGTTTGTTATTGATAGAAATGCAATACTGTTGCTGCTTCTGGAGTTTTACTTCTTTATATTGTTAACCTTTTCCTGTATTTATATTTACATCTTAGGGATAACATGTTTTTTTTTCCACAAAAAATATGTTATACATAAGTCATAGGCTTTATTTTGTTTATCAACCTACCCTAAGAAAAATCATCAGGACACCAATAAACAAAAGACCCACATGTACAGCATATTGTGGAATTTTCAAATCGTATTATAGCCTCCGTTCCCTGTAAATATGTATATATGGTTCAAATATACACGCATGTTCTACAGCACTAAATATGTACCGCGTGTGTATACAATACCTGTGCATCCTTGCAGAATACATATTCTGTAATCCAGAGAGTCTCCAAAGCAGTGATCTCCAAACTTTGCAGGAGGTGGGTTGTCGCAAAATCTGGTCCTGTGTTGCAATGCTACGCCACAGGAAGCCGAACATGATCCCCAAGTAGTCCATGAACCCCAACCACCATCGACTGTTAGAGAGGCAATGTTGTAATGATTAAATTATGCAAAACATGTATAAGCCTTCGATAATATGAGTCATTGTAAATCTTAATTAAATTAGTTTCCGCTGTCCAGTGGACAAATGATGAACATATTCCAATTAAAACCAACATTTTAAACATTTAATTATGTGTCGCCCAGGCAAATCTAACAATTAAAAACAGTCCGTAAAGATTATTGTTTCTGTTATTGTATTTGACCCCGGAACTGCCGAAGTATTCGGAAAGTGTTTTGACTTTACACATTCGGTTGGGTCTCCCAAATACTGTCTTCAACACATAACACTCGAAAGTGCTCGGTTATGCCGATGGTGTCTCGATAATTACTGATAATAAGTAAACCGTCGGAAAAGCGTCTTGTTCGGACACGAAACCGTTACGATATAATTCAGGTATTGCCCGTCTTTAAGTTGTTGAATCGTAGCGGTGTGCAATAATTGGGAATGTATAACTGAGGTTTTAGTTGTTGTTGGAAGTATTGTTAAATGATTTTGTGTATGAAGGAAAAAGGAACTCTTTTGAAATAGACACTGGACCATGGGGAGAAATAATTTTCTGGAATGTACTGTTGCTGCACACATTGTTTGCCTTTTCACGTGTGTTAACAGTGCTACACAAAATCAAAGTACTCATAATGTGAGCTATGCAATCGTTTTGTTTGATGTGAGGTAGTTGTGATTGTGAAGTTCATACCGCCTTGTGTATGTGAAACTTAACATCAGAATATAATGCAGCTTATAAACATTTACAGTGTATGATGTGATGACGTTACATTTGTGTTCATCATAACACAATCATAACAAATTCAACCCTTATCATTAACAATATCGGTATTTACCAGGGCACGAGTCTCTCACGCATGACTTGTAATCAGTGGACGGCCCTTGACAGTTTATACCATGGTTTGCGGGCGGAGGATTGGTACACGTTCTGGTTCGCGCCTGTGTCGTGCTACCACATGTGATCGTACAAGATGACCAGTTTGACCAGTCAGCCCAGTTACCGTTAGCTGTTGTAGCAATATTATAATCATTGTTACAACAATAATATAGTATGATAAGTAACACTGAAAACTTATAAATAGCCGCGAGTTTAATGTTACTGTATTGTATCGCAATATGTTAAGGGACTACTTACTTAAACTGCACAAGTTACAGAATCGAGGACAAACTAACGCAGCATGCGCGTAGTCGCCAGCACAGATGTTGAAAATTGAACTCATCTTTGCACAGTCAACAGTCTCATCGTCAACACAGGCGGAAGCTGCAAAAGGGTACTGTTCACAGGTGTATTACACGCCTATCATTATTTTCTTTTACTACAGAAGTAACCGCGTAGCGGAACAACAGCCCGTTTGTAATTTGACAATAAACGGCATTTATAAAAAAATTATGCTTTATTACACGGAGACGTTTTTCCACGTGTATATACATTACACAGATAATTGAATGAAACTCATTTGTTCGTTATATATTGGAAACATGTGTATCGGCTAATGGGCTAAAATGTATGGGAAATAATACACCATATTTCTAGTTGCCATATCTGTTTAAAAAGATTCTTACACCAAATTGTGCTAGTTCGATTATGCATTTTTGTGGACGAGCTTGATAGTTGTTGTAATACTAACAGCTTCGGTATAACGGCAATTTCGATAAGTTTCGATAAGTTTTATTAGGTGATTGAGTGAGGGAGTGAGTGAGTGAGGACGAGTGTTATTGAGTGATTGATTGAGTTAGTTAGTGAGTGAGAGAGAGAAAGAGATTGATATAGTTAATGAGCGAGTGAGTGAATGAGCAATGAGTGATTTAGTGAGTGAGTGAGTTAGCGATTGAGCGAATCAGGGGAATAATGAGCAAGTTAGTGATGGAGGGAGGGAGGAAGGGAGGAAGGAAGTCAATCTGTCAATTCGGTTAGTCAATAATTTAGCAATTAAGTTAAGTTTTTAGTTTACTATGTTTATTGACGTGGAATGTGTATACATACACATTATATAACTCTTTTAAAACTATACGTTCAACGCATTAACAGCGTAACAGTTATTTGTCTAAGAATAGTCAACGGAATTTTGTAGAAATATGCAAAACAGTGGCGAATAAACAACTGTTTGAACTTTAAATGTTTACTTTAAGATTATGGCAAGTTACATATTTACGTGAATTGTGAGAGCACAGTTGGTCGTTGCATCTATCGCTTGAACAGCATTCTGAACAGCCAGACGAACTTTGTCTTAGTCGTCTAAGTGATCGTCCTATGAGACTTGAAGAACTTCCGGAGTCGACACACAGCTTTAAAGAAGTGATTAATGATTATATTGATTAGTGCAAAATTTACTTAAACAGCACTGGACATTTAAGGAATATATTGTAGTATCGCCGTATACAGTTCAATTATATCGACAATGCAAGTGAAGCAGATACTAACTTTGCGTATAAAGTTGCAAAAACGATTGTAAGCAGTTTTGAAGCATAATGAAGCTGTCTTACTGCATGATCCACACATCCAACATCCATGACGTTACCGGAAGCATCAGGCCTCATGCGATGATAGCAGGCCTATTTAAACAAAGATTTAACTCATTGAGTCAGTAAAGACCGACACATTCTATTCATGTATAAGTTCAATTTTATATGTAATTACAACTTATGAGCACTAATCGTTTTGCAAATACACACGCTTTTGTTAATATCTTGAATTCCGAATATACTTGTACATGACCAGTGCGCGTTTTAATCAAATAAGTAAACTATGCAATCGTAGACCATGCTACTAAACGTTTATCGTAATGGATGCCTCAGCTCCGTGTAAGTGTTCCGCACTTATTTTCGCAAATATTTCACTCAAATACTCAAATTATATTAAAGAACAGATACACAAGTTATGAAGTTAGTTTTAAGATATGTGTTGTCGATGACGTATTAGTTGTTCGGGCAAAGTTTAATCTGTTCCATCCGTTCAATTCTTGATTGCCCATTTCTACTTATTTGGAATGTATAATTTAAACACACTTTATTGATGAAAACACATTGCCGTTTAGAAGGTGTCTATCGTATGTATTGGTGTTTGAGTTGCAAACCATGGTGTTTAAGTTGCAAACATAGATACTCAGTAGAAACTACATGCAGAAATGCTTTTATTTAAATTAAAAAATTCTTTAAACAGTTCTTTCATGGTGTCATCATAAAAGATGTTGGCCAGAAATAATTCTAATTAATCGTTTAGAAATGATAAACTCATATTAACGTGTTTTGGGGAACAGGAATACTATATTTTTTAAAGCAGATAGGAAAATATTGTAAAGCTGTTCAAACTGTATGAGCAGGTATCGTTTTGCAAATGCACACGCTTTTTTTTTCGTTACTCCCAAATATAATATTACTTGATGAGTAAGCGTTTTAATAAAACAAACATGCACGCACAGACATGGTTACTGAAAACGTTGTCGTTAAGTATGCCTCAGTATTAAGAATTGTTTCATACTAATTTAATCCGAAAAAAAAAGACTTTTTACATATTTATTCCGGTTGTCAGGGAAAAGTAAATGAATTTAAGAATACGTTGCCTAAACGTTAAATAACATTTGCAAGAATGATTCAGACAAGCGAGCATTTAATTAAATAATTATAAGTTAATTTCTTTTCACGCAAACAGACAAAACTATCAATAGGAATTATGTACAAAACTCATTATAAAACTGAAATTTTATAATAACAATTTGCTGCTATCAGAGTCGTCCAACTCACTTTGGTAAAATACATTTTAAACTGTTATTTTCCATAAACAAGTACGAGAACCTTAGTCAGTGTGTAATTCGTTTCAACATAGAAATAAAAACATGCCTGATTTGCGCCACATGTTGTTATGTTTCTGCATGTTGTTATGTCGTGGATGCCATGGCAACTGTAGCACTCCAGAGAATCTTATAACAAATATATATTATGGTTCCATTAACGTAAAGATAATTTGTAAAGAAAGTTAAAATCGGTGAATCAAAACATTACACAAGTCCAAATACATTACACACGATTTGTTATTTTTTTTTAATTATACAAAAATAACATACAACATAATTTTAACACCACGTTATTCTATTACATTATCTACTTGAATGTCTTCTCATTCCGTGTGTTCGTTAACTGGACAATATTATGAGTGGCTTGTTTTAAATATTTTCCGAAACGGGACTTATGTAATTAATGAACGCATGAAAAAGTAACACAGTTTTTCCTTATGCTGCTCATTCTATGAGATTTGATGATTAAATTAAATTTGGTGTTAAATTCATTGAGTAGGTTACCCTTTTAACCAACAAATGATCAGAATTAAAACAAACGAACGTACTAACACTCACGAATAAAAGATAATTTATTGACCTTTAATCATTTTTTTTTTACAAAACTGCGGTAAAAAGGCTGGTGAATACACAATCAAAGTACCATTCTTGTTAATAATTTATAATCTACGTTTTTCATATAATACGAGGTTAGTTAAGACCGGCACAACTCTCACATGATGTCATAATACTAAAATATAATAAAAACTGTTTACCTAGGCATACGTTTAAATAGTAAAACATACCATTGCCGTTCACAAGCAGAAACAGGATGGATGCTGTCGAAACAAACAAAATAAACATTACCATGTGGTTGAAAGCAACACATGAATATTATGTTGAATGAATGACTTTGATTCAGACACAAATAATGGATTTTCCATTATTATTTACAAGATCTATTAATTACAGCTCATGCAATAATCAATATAAATGAGAAGTTTCCATTAATAGTTTACTGTATAAACGCGTGTGTTTGTGTCGATTTTGAAAGAAACCGTATAAATCATATCATGCATATTCAGTTTTAAACACCATCATTTAAAATACTTCAATTTGTTTCAATTAATTACACTGTTTAACATTATGCTCAATTTCTACGGGAAAAAAAGTTTAAATTAAGCTGAATTTTTACGGTTGTTTTCGCGATTACTAACAGGATGCCTACGCTTCGTAGACAACAACATTTTTTATCGACATTTCCATCCTAAATTGCATCATGTGTTCCACGAGCGTAGTCGAGCCATTTTATAATTTTCAACACTGTCAAATTCAAATCCCGAAGATTTTAAATGATCTTCTTTAACAAAATTAATCCGGTTTAAAACCAAATTGCTGTCGATTGACCGTTTTAAAGACGATGACTCCACATTTTAATTCACTTAATCATTTTTTATGCTTAGCACATGTATGTTTTGTGATGGGTTGACATATAGTAAGAAGAATATATAAACTTATAATGTTTTTTTAGTTATGTTAAACAAATATTTTCTATATTATACAGCATCTCAATAACATATTGTGTGTCTTATTCAATGGCCACTCTCGTTTATTGTAAAGTCTTAAAATAATATTGCTATACTTATGTTTAACCTGTAAATACCTGAGCATGAGGTTCATACTAAATAGTTATATTATTGAAAACAATTAATAAATATAAATAGTTTACCTAGTTTAATAACACGTCGTTCCATGTTTGCATTTCTCTATGCTTAAACAATTGATGCGATGTGGAAAGCAAGCCCAAGGTAAATGATTTGTTTTGAAGCTTTGTTCTGTTTTTCTAGTCGGTACTAGTATATGCCATATCTAAGCCACGAAACTAACCTTTGCTCTGTGGAAATGTTCCATCTGTTTCGATTACTAAAATTGTCTACGTTCTATTTTATTATTTCATTGTTCTAGAAGGTGTAACATGTAATGCGTATTAATTTAAATATATAGATGAAAATTCATTTTATATACAAATTTAACAAAATATTCTAATTATATTGATCTCATCCTGATGTTTACTCTAATATGAACCGCATTTGATACATAAGGGCGATTATTAAAAAAAAACGTTAATGATGAGGAAATTGAAAATGTACAACGTAAATTTTACGTTCATTGTAAAATATTCTAATCAGTATCGCTAGACATACTTATAATATGTCTGTGGATTCTTTAGAGATTTGCAAAAATACAAAAAAAAAACACTTACTAGTTAAAGATTATACACATATTATCTCATTGATCGTATGTTTAAGTAACGGTATGTTCATGGTATTATTTAGAACAGAAATACAATATAGCTCACTGTTAGAATAAATATTTTCAGTTCAAATAAATTGTGTGTTTACAAAATTATGCCATTCAATGATAACTTTACTTTATTAATGATCCATACGCATAATTTAGTTGATAACGATTGTTTTTTCTGCTACTTTTTTCCCGCGCTTTATACGTTCCGCCTGATTTTTCCCTCTGAGTTTGTTTCAACCCTTCTGAAGCTCCGTAAACGAGACACACTTTGTTAAATTACGCTTTGACGTGCACGAGCGTGCAATATAAAGAAGTGAAACTCCAGAAGCTGCAGCAGTATTGCATTTCTATCATACAGACCTTCGTGGTCCTTTAAATCAATAATATCTACAAGCTTAACAGACACTCTTAATTATAAGTACTCGTAAGCTTCTGGCTTTTTTAACTCTATAGCCTACCGATTTATCCTTGTTCATGCCTTAAGTTTGCATTGCGATAACAATATACACAACATCTTGATTTAATACCTGAGCCAGACTTTCGGATGCTCATACTCATTCTTTTACTTAAAGTTTCTTAAATGTGCTTTTTTTTAATGTATACTTTCAGGTGTTTAATATTAAGTACTCAATATATGCGCCATGCGGTTTCAAAAAAGAATATTACAATCTGTTAACTATTTACTGTATGTAAACTACATTGGCCGTGGTAAGACCGTAAGTGTAGACTTTAAAGTCATTATCGAAAAATTATTGTATACCACATATTAAAACCGTCCGACGTTATGTTTAAGGACGTAGTTTGAAACTCCATAAACAGTTTTAGGATTTTTTTTATCTTTACCCTCCTAGTTTTATAGAATAAATGAATAAAATTGAACAAAACATATTATTATTATTATTTAAGCCGGGGTCAACGCCTTGGAACGGTCAATGCAAAACAATGCAATGCAGAATATGTCATAATGTTAACATGTATTTCAGATTAACTTAATCTTGCGGTTTCAGAGGAGAATACTACATAATGTGTACTTATGTTAATTCATAATCTTTATTTAAAGTATTCTGTTCGGGCTCTGTAATTGATAGAATGCTCCATCTATTGTATGTATTTAACAAAGAGAGCCTACGTTAGTTGACTACGTATGTAATGCTTCAACATGAGCCCAACCTCGGAAATCACGATAAAATAATCTTCTGTTGATTATGTATAAATCTAACCAAGCTATTTTATAATAAATTTGTAACAGTATCTAACAAATAACTGTAATCTATCTGCTATTGTCATAAGTAAACCAGGGAAGAATATGAAGCATTCACTGATTCAACATATTGACAAATGCAATATGGAAGCTTAATAAAAAAAAAGGGGGTTCCCGTGTAGACAAATAAGAATGTGGGAATAAAATAAATACAAGTACACGAAGGATAATGGGTACAACAAAACCAAATCAACGCAAATAGATGTATGACAACAATTCAGATGTCCGTTTAGTAAGCCGGATCACAACCGATGTCATAGGCTAAAATAAAAACGCGTTGGATACCTTAAAGTAAAAAAAAAACTTTCAATTTTTATTTGTTTACACAACACGTATTTCATTGATAAAATACGAAGTCAATATAGGAACAATTTGGCCCTGTTCCCATTACGTTCTAGATTATTTCGTCTAATAGATAGCGTAGATTCTAAACTTGTGAGTATGATAAGGTTACCTTAACTGAACATAGGAGGGAATGTCGCCGCCGACCGAATTGCATGGTCTTTCAGGTATAACTGTTCATGCAAGACGCATGTGACATGATCACCTTACAGAAAATTAACGAAGTGCGGGATTCCGGAAGGATCAAATTGAAATTCAATGTGATCGACAGGGCAATAGCTTATGCTACTCATCATAACATTTTTTGTTAAGACATTTCTGTCACGTTAAGTCTGTTGTTATTGTTACCAAAACAGTTATTTCGTCAAAAAATTGTGCCGAACAACCAAACATTGTTCCGAAAATGTCAAGGTCTTGAAAAAATATTGCTGCAAGACATTGGACCTTTTTTATTTGGTTAGTCGCTTGCAGTTTTAATGACATTGATGATGATGATGATGATGA
>VMBQ01007976.1:0-11300 GCA_007657795.1 Dreissena rostriformis
GGGGTGGATATTAATTCACGTATTTGCTTGTTATTTTCATTTCGCGTTTCGCTCCAAAATTGTTTTGGCCAACAACAACTGATCAATATGTTGTGACTTGACCGATTCCGGTCAAAGGTCGTTTTGATTAACATTTAACACATACGTCAGTTCCAAAGAGGCAAATCAAACTTTCGCAAACAATGTTGGTTTTTGAGGTCGTTTTTAAACTGTTATACCCCCACAAACAAGCATACATATGCGTATTCTGCTGACTGTCTATATAACACGGCATACACCTCATTTTAAATGTGTGTTGTTTTTACATTTATTATTTTAGTCGTATTGTTTTATATTTCAAATATGAAAAGAGTGTATTAATTTGCCGCGGTATGAGCATAACGTTTACAAACTGCTCTCCCTTGCGGTTGTTGTTGGGATAGAAAACAAGTTAATTGTAGTGTAGCTTTTCTTTCCCTTTGCTTTGTCAGTCATTTTCAAAACATACGCTCTGAATATTTCGTTGAAAAAGTTGCCTGGGATTTGTCTTGCCAAATACTTCACATTTTTCGCCAATAGAACAAGAAACCGATTTATTTATGGTTTATCTAATTAATGAATAACGATAGTTTAGCCTGACTTTGATTTTTTAAATTTAATTTCATATTTGCCTTTATCACATAGAACTTTGAGCTGAACGCATGCATTCATAAAAGCTCAAAGCATGCAATACGAATTATCGAACATTCGTGTTTACAAGCATCAGTAAATATCGCTTTGATCTATTTCGTTGTAATATATAAATCAAAGCTTAAATCAAACCGACTGTCAGTGATTCACAGGGGAATACGATTGATGTGATCATACCGGACGACACCATTAAAACAGTGTCAGATATTCTACATGGTAGAAGTCATAGGGTAAAAACAAACAAACATGTTTCATGTTAGTTTGTAACATATATGATATGAAAGTTTAATGTTAAATTGCTCGGGCAACCATATTTGTAAGTGGCATGATTAAAGGTACTTGTTTTGGTACTTTAAAAAGAAAATAATAGAATGCATTTATTTTCAAAACTATAATATTTGGAATAATCTTTAAATATTAATAGTAGGAAATAAATGCCTGTTGCGGTATTTTATTCATGTGAAAAAAGGTAGAAGTAGAAAGTCGTTATGAATGAAATCTACATGAAGTACCGTTAAACGCACGCTATCAGATACGGTACTGTATTGCTGTTAAATATTGATTAAACTTTGCGTTTTGTCTAACCTTTAGTTCGAATCCTAATGCTGGTGTGTATCGGAAAAAAAATCTTTTTATGATCGGCAATATAATATCAAACGTTTTGTTCAAGAATTATCACACATTTTCCGAATAATCTCGCTTATAATAAAATAGCATAAACAATACATAATGCCCAGCATTCTCCAGGGATTCACACACACACAAGGACGTAGCCACACTGCCAAGACCAGGATGAGCATCAAAACAAGTTCTAAAACGTAACTACAGTGACGCTGTGATTTTCGTGACTATTTGTTCGTTTACCGTTTGTATAACTTTATCGCGGGTTTTATACATTATTAACAGAAGCTTGATCTACTGGGGCGTTTCACAGGTCTGTGAAAGCTAGCCGTTCATTTTGCTTTCGGTTTTATTAAAAAAAGTCTTTAATTAAGTATCGATGTCCATGACGTAAACGTTGCGTATTTAATGGAAGGTATTGAGAGAAAATTAATCGAACACTTTCAACTTCAAAGAGATATATGATGTCACCCCTACCAGAACAAGAGTGCGCAATCTTAAGTACAACTACCTACGCCATTTGCAATCTACATCAACCCAGTAGGTAAACATGGTTGTACAAATGTATATTTGCTTGGAGATCTGTTTTGGTGCAGCTGCAGTTTGACTTTGTGTTTATTTAATTAGTTATTGTACAATTTGCGGGTAGACCTTAATTAAAATTGCAATTGGCATATAACACATATTACTACTTAATGAACATTTCAGGGAAAGACCATTAATAATGTTGTTAGAACTTTAGGTCCTACCCTTTTTTCAAAATATATGTATTTATATGTATATTTGGTATTTGTGTTAACTGTACATGTGATTATTTTGGAAAAAAAATATGTTTAAATTAATGAACATATAATTTTAATACATTTCTATACCGACGACTCGACAATCCTACTTATCGTATTTATAGATACTTATCGTATTTATATTTATCTATAGATATCAACTGCCTTACCGTTTAAAGGAAAATTAGTGATGAAATATCAAATACGCTATGTTTTAAAAATATAATTGTTTACATTACCCTTAAACAATCTAATACGAACCAAGATACAACTGCTATTTGTCAGGAAAATTAATGTTGATCACATTTTACCAGCGATTGTGACACGGACATTCACTTATACAATTATAATTAATTTAATTTAAATTTAGTTATAAAATTATATCGCAAACATCGTAACATCTCACTATGGTGAAAATGATACTTGAGATTAAGGGATCATAATACAAAGGTTAGTGTTTATCAAATAGTGATTGATCTATTGTCCCCTTATGGCTCTAAGGGCTGTCAGGGAATTCGGCCTCATGGAAATAACATGATTTCTAATGACACACTCAGGAATAAGCATACACACATCAATGGCTTGGTTTACTATGAACAACTTTCGAGGGTCAATGTATGTGGCTTTCTCACAGTAGATTAGGTCGGTCATAATGTATAAATATATAGTTATGTTCCATCAAGTCTTATGAAAATATTAATTAAATCACAAATCGATAGGTTCTCTTGATATACCCGTAGTTTTGTTTAAATAAAAAATCGATTAACATGTTGCGATATTTTTAATGTAATTTTAGTGTTAATGTATTACTATGTAAACTTGTGTATTGAAATATGCAAGGAATGCATTAAATCTATATACATTTCAAAAAACGAATACATATATCAGTAAATACAAATACATATATCAGATAAAGAATTTTATTTTAAACGAAAACTGGTTGTTTTATAATGTGTGCTCGTGTGGAGTTAGGATGGATGTTCAGTGTACATTAAACAAATTAAACATAACAAATACGTTCACAATCAAAATATTTAAATGCTATGTGTTTACATATAATTCAGATTAAATAAAAATATTTCAGTTGATGGACAAACATATCTTTACACGATATTTTTAATTTTGATGTATTTTATCTTGTTTGTTCTATATATATACCAAATATGAGAGTTGTTCTAAGTAAGTGCCTATTATTAATCATTTTGGTATAAACCTACACCACTTTCTTTATATGAAACAAGGATTTTGTTGACAGTGGTATTATAATTATAAATAGGACTTCCATCAATGTATATCACTCTATTATTATCGTCTAAGTAATATTTGATTAAAGTGTGCAATGTTGATCAGTCGAAAACAGCCAAAGCTCATTGTTTTACGAATTGAATGAATGCCTCCCTTACAACACCATCATTAAGTTATTATTTCAGTTATACATCGCCAATTAGTATTGAAGCCGACAAAGGGAAAACGAGATATCAGTGACTCATAAAAAGTACGTACAGCGTAATTTAGATATCATATTTTGTACAAATTCAACAATGCTTCTATCGAGAAAACTCAATAAGATCAATAAAGAAAATTGTTAATTCACTGAAATATGCAATAATTGCTAACATCTAAGTTGTCCGTATTGTGTTCAATACGCTTGAAAAAGATCAAACAGATCCAAATGATGCAATGCATTCACAAAAGCAAGGATCGGTTATCGGGTTGATAATCAAGTCTCTCTATTTGATGAAAATTGCGAAGCCATCTGCCGACGCCATATCTGAAAGGGAAGTTGAAAATCGCTGATTGATCTATATGAACCTCGTTTTTGGAATACTGGGCTTAATGCACGTGCGTTAAGTGTTTTCCCAGATTAGCTCGTGCAGTCCACACAGGCTATTCAGGGACGACACTTTCCGCCTTTATGGAATTTTACGTCTTTCAAACAAAAATCCAATTAAGGGGGAAAGTGTCGTATCTGATTAGCCTGTGCGGACTGCACTAGCTAATATGGGACGACACTTTTCGCACATGCATTAAGCCCAATTTTTTAAGACGAGGCTCATTAAAAAATATCTGATGAAATCATTGACAAACATCATTTATGGCTTGAAACATTCAACACAAACCAAAGCGTTATAATAAGTGTGTCTGTTATAACCTATTGATTATTGACATATGAATGATTCTAGCCCACCGGTTTCTTTCACACTAAAAGCGAAAACGCAGTTATGTTGCTATGTTGAAATAAAAACCACGCATTATTAAACGTCTCTTTAATAATAAATGCATTTGTCATGCTTTGAATATTTCATAGTTCGCCAATTTTCAATTTTGTGTTGTTGAAACTCTAGGCAAACAACAATTTCAGCTCTGGTGTTTCTTAATCGACCATGATGTCGTTTTCATGAGTGGTTAAATATTCATACATAAAAGTAGATAAAAAAATTATTATATACAGCAAATACAAAGCGAATCAGTTTTGAAACTTTCGGAAATACTTTCCGATTTTTTTTGCCGTTGTAAAAGCCACTCAAAAAGAAAACCTAAATATTCCTCAAGCTTTAAACAAAGTAGTATTACTATTTATTTATTTTTTATAGTTTTAAGCAATTGTTTAATGTGTCCGTCCTAGTTTGTCCTAAAAAATGCAGTTCACATGTATTATGTTTGCATGAAGAAATTCAGTTATTGAAGCAAAATAAACAATATACTTAGCCCGTGCTATGTTTTTTTAAAAATTACAACAACAACACTTATCCGTGGTTACAAGCATCCAACATGTTTTGCTTTTTCAATCGAGTATTGAATAAACTAGCATAACAACTTGTAATAATAAAATTATAATATTAAAATACAATAAACAAGCGCCAATCCTATTCTATTTTGTAACGTCATATTAATCATTAAGCATCACTATTTGTTACCCCTCACCTGTCATGTTTTCCGGTTTCCCAGGCTGGTCTCCAGTAGCGAAATACATTTGCGGATATCTGACGTCGTAGTGACACACATCGACGTGGAACGTTAACCCATTTATGCCTAGCGTCTAGAAAAAAGGCCTTGGCAAACAGCGTTGACCCAATGAGACGCCGCATGATGCGGCGTCTCATCTGGGTCTGCGCTGTTTGCTTAAAGGAATTTCTGTAAGTAATATTCTAAATATAGAAATAAATATACTAGACATCCCTAATTGTGCAAATAATTGATCCAATTAAGAAGGATGGGGGAGTCCACTCGGCATAAATGGGTTAATACAATCGAATACACGTGTCAGTTTCGCAAAGGTGGCTTTGCCCAGTCCACATAAAGAAGTCTCGTGAACCAGTTGCCACAGTACTGCAACAAGGTACATTTTGTGTATCAGTAGAAAAATAAAGCTCGCAAAGATAAACCTGGTAAATATATCAAGCGAACGTGAATCATATATGTGAAGATGCGTATTCATATACGTGTTAGGTATTGAGATGCATACAGTTACCTTGATTAGCGGAACATTTCTAAGGACGATTAAAACGAGTTGTCCAATAAATAGGTTTAAACTAATAATATGTCTGTATAATACATAATTATATACAATCAATTACCCTTCAATAGCAAAAAATGCAACGCTGTTATATGCCCGGAGACCGCCCCATGTCGTGCCTAGGATCCTATTCGGAGATAACCAGTTACTGATAGTGCTGTTTCTGCCATCGAAGGTGATGCTTTGTTCCGAGCTGCCATTGCAGAAAGCAATCTTTACCTAAAATGTCAACACAGAAACTGCGCATAACCATTTACTACGATAGGCTAGGTAGATCTGCGAACAATAATTTACAAAACATTGAATATATCACTCTACTTAAGCAGTTAAACCTTTGACATTTTCAGCTATGATAGGCTAAGTAGATCTGCGAACAATAATTTACTAAACATTGAATATATCACTCTACTTAAGCAGTAAAACCTGTGACATTTTTAGATGATTCCAATCCGCAACAATCTGATGCCTGAAGTGGTGTGTGCATATGCTTTTTGCCGACTGCTGACATGCAGGATCACTGGTGGTTACGTTTGCCCCCGTCAGCCAGGCTATTGTGGGATTCATACCTATTCCAGGGACACCTCGAAACACCAACATCCACTCTGAAACAAAGCATGTAGCTGTAAAGTATAATGCGAACTGTACAGTATGATATACGATATATAAGTATATGTGTGGTCGCTTTCTTTGTTTGGTTTACTTTGGTCAAGACGAAAAGAAAACAATATCATTTGTTCAATTGTAAACATGTGAAAAGCAGAGGGAAATTATGGCTCTGAATCACTCATATGAATCTCCACTGTAGTGAGAAGCTGGGAGAAACCTCTTGTAGTTTAAAGTGTAAACTATAGTTCTTCTCGGTCCCAAGTTTATTTATTTTAAGCTCAGTTCATGCATTACATGACAGTATGAGCAAAAGTTACACAAACATATATTTGTACTTTTGTAGAAACAGTTGAAGGGGCCACATATTATACATAGCAAACATTTTTTGTTTTTCATTTAAATGTGAGACTATTGACACGTTAAGCAACACGAACGAACAATATTTAAACATTTGAACATTTTAGCATAGTGGAAAAAAAAACAGAAATAGTTAACAGTATTGAAAAAACAACACGAACAAACATGTTATACATTAAAACTTTTTGAATATTTTCTTAACGAACATACATTGTTTCCTGTAAGTACTGTTAGTATGATAATCGATGGAATTTAACGATTTAAATTTATTAGTATCAGGTCTCATGTAATATGTTTTTTAATTTTTTATCAATAAAACGTTTCCTTAGATCTGTAAGGGCATTACATTCAAGTAAATAATGGAATTCATCGCCAAAATGATTATTACATAAATAACACAGTCTTTTGTTCGATTCTATTCCATGCCGATTTCCAGTTTCGACAGGAAACCTGTTGTTTCTTGTACGAATTTGTATAATGTATTTTACATATTTATCTGGAGTTTAAACAAGGTAGGATTCACACTCAAATGTGTCTTATAGCAATCTATAATTACTGCATTTACTTGAATTATGTATATCTGAGTACCATTAAAAAAACAACAGATATAATAGTTTTTGTTTTATGCTTTGAATGAGCCAGGTACAATTCGGAAAACCAAGAGACTGCCAAATATTCATCATTCCGCATTTAAGAATTGTTTTCGTATACACTCTATCAAGTCAAATTTAGCATTTTGTGTTGCATGTATATAAGATGTTGTAAATTTGATATGAATATTTAAGACCCAATGGATGGACCAATTTAGACCAAAAAGAAATCATTCTAGTGTCAATATCAATTTTGATGGGCTTTACTCCAGTTTCTCCGTATATAATGCAAGATGCCATACTGACCTTAATCCATAATACAATTTTCAGAAACGTCAACAGAACTGTTTCTAATAAATAGTTATTTCCAAACCCCCAAAATTCACAACCGTACAAAAGAATAGGTGTAATCATCTTGTCAAATAGATCAATTTTCATATCTATTTGTAACGCGAGGTTACTACATTTATTAATAAGACAGTACATAGCTTTTGTTGCCTGTTCGGCTAGATTCTTTTTGGTCTGGAAAAAAGAGCTACTAGTATTGAATAAAATACCGAGGTATTTATAACTTTTAGCAACTTAAATTGGATGATCTTAATAGTAGAATACATAATTAGCTGATCTACCTTTACTAAAATATTTTTTTTTTTACTTCTCTGTGTTACCAGTTAGTTTCCATGTTGCACAATATTGGGAATACACCTTTAAACAATTTTGAAGATCGTAAGCTGACTCTGCTACGATAACAGTATCGTCAGCGAACAACAACACAAATAGTCTGAAAAAAATTAACATATCGTTGTCGTTTAACTGAACATGAACATTTAATCCTTAAAAAAGAATGAAAATAAAATGGGGGATAAATTCTCTCCTTGCATATAAACAATAAGGATAACACGTTTGCTAAACGGTAGATCCAATTTTAATTTCAGGGTTAATATTTCATGCGGTAGAGGACAATTTTACGAAATTACATACCAAAATATCAAACATCGGTGTAATAATCAAGATAAATTGTAGTTTGTTTAAAGTACGAAAACGCTATGTTTATTATCTCTGGAAAAGACTTCCACGGATGGATCGTCATACCCGTACAAGTCAATGACAATGGGCAGCAAATCTGACATCATGCATTCCCCCGTCGTCTTCCGGTAGGAGGCGCTTTTACATGAACGATCCTGGACCCACTCAACGGAGCATTCCATAAGCGACAGTGTCTTCAATGTTTTGCTGTACATGTCTGGTTGCAGAGCTTTATGCGAGGAATGTCGAATAAAACGTTCAGAGACGGCACATTTTACTCTCCCTATATTAAACACGATCAGTATGTATACACATGTACATGTGCGTTTAAACATCTCCGTGTGTTATATCTGTCTGGTGCAGGGCTTACATATTAACATGATAAATTGAAAATGTAAAGCACTTCAAAATTTGTCCATGAAATGGGACTTCAAAGTGTTGGCGCGTAACGTCACGTTCACGTCGGGTGACGTTACGCGCGTAACGTCACGTTCACGTCGGATGACGTTACGTCATTTAATTGTATTTACTTCCGGTTTAACCGTTTTGTCAACAAAAGGAAACGCTAGGTGAAATGTTTCTGTGTAATCGTTTACTGAATCGTTTTGAATCGTTTTGGCCGAAATATTTAATAAAAGAGTAACTGTATCAATTTTTAATAATTTCCTCCCGGAATTTCACGGAGCCAGCTTTTTTCAGATCTTTGAGTTAAACTTCATAGTAAAATAAATGTCTTAATTCTCATTAAATAATTTAAACAAAAATCAGTTATGCACATTCAAAGAGATTTAAAACCGTAATGATTTAAATTGTCTGTTTCAAGGCAGTGGCCCCAGTTGTAATTGCTTTTATGTTTAACGTTCTGCTAAATGTTTTTTCCTATCAGGTTTAGGTAATCGATAACTTGCTATAATTTCATTACTAGCAAATTTCTCTCCTGAAAAAGTTTCTTGAGTTTCGTGTTTTTTCTGTATTAAAGCCTCAATTCGCAAGAAATTTCCCTGGTATACAAGTCATTCAGTTCAAGTTTGGGTCTGTTGTAGAACATATCCGCTAGGGAGCAGGTTAGTTTTTCATTTATTAAAGTTGTTAAAGCTTTTCAACACTCAAGAAATCAAAGTACCCTTGACATGATTTATTGCAGGTCATAATACATTATTAACGGAAGGCATTTTAAATCGTATACATGTTGCGCGAGACCGAGCCCTCCAAGTAAAGGCAAACCATACATACTGTCAATCAAATTATTCCCTGGCGACTGACCAATTAAAACGTAACATATATTACAATATGCGGGGCCCAATTAAGGATAATTAAATTTGTAAAACACGGTTCTTGTCCTATAAGTGTACGCAGTAAACGATGCACTAACTACATCACAACATTTACAACGTTTCCGGTATAGTATCAGCTTGAACTAATACTTTTTCAAATTACAGAACATATACAGTGGTAAAATTTAATCCCTTGGCTACCCTCCTATATTTACTTTGTATCGATGGGAGAGTGCCAGCCACGAGGCGACTTGAAACAAGACTGCCCAGATTATTGGATCTAATATGTTTTAAATTATACGCAAGATAGTGTACACAATAATAAAGGCTCCGCGTTTCTCGCTAATACAATTCTTTATATCTAGTGCCTCATAAATTGTGTCTCACTGGTTGTCTTGGAATTGATTAAATAAATATACAATTATATAATAATGTATACATATCTAGTGCCTCATAAATTGTGTCTCACTGGTTGTCATGGCATTGATTAAATAAATATACAATTATAAATTTATGTATGTATTTGTCTATAGACCACGTTCTTCATATAATAACTTAAGATTATCATTATATGAGCACGACAATAAACTACTGCGTAATTAATTACTGATTTTGATATGGAAAACAAAAATGATATTTAATCCCGATGTTTGTTAACCGGACATTATGTTTTATTATCGATCTTCACCAGTCTTGTACACTTTATGTCTACAAAATTAAAAGTAAAAATTAATGTATATCAGATCAAACCATAGTAGTTTTTTTTATATGAAACAAATATACAAAACGTGTCATTTTAAAGAATTCGCTTCAATTTTATCCAATTATTACTCATATTTTTATCTTTTATTCGTATGATTTAATTTAAAGTGACAAGTAAGCAATAACATACTAGAATCCCTGGAGTACTAGGTCTATGATTCTGAATTATATTAACATAAAGACATTTTCTATTATACACATACAAATTTTCAGCCAATCGTGGCATGCGGTCACTCTCAAACAGTTCTTTAACGATAACATTTAATTTTATAAAAAAATCTACAAAATGAACAAGAAACATCATAATGAACACAAATAAATAGGTGCTTTTTACTATTCTAAATTACATGTATTTGCCATCTTCTTCAATCTTGTTATGTACCGATCCGTAGACAAGAAATGTTGACACATTTTTTATTTCTTACTTTCCATATTTGTAATTACATGTATCATAACCAATTACGCCTTTTCAACAAGCCATGCCATACTGATACGAATGCCATTGCACCAACTCATGTTGTTTTTTTTACAGTCGAGATCCTTATCACATCCTCATTTTCGGAAATATTCTTCAGATACCCTAATTTCGAACCATATACATCGGTTCGATTTGTGTCTGTGTTAGTACTCAGTCGAGCTGTTTTGGCCATCATATTGTTGTCTTCTGACTAAAGTGTTTCAATTCTGTGCTGTTCTTAGATATTGAAATTGTATGTTGGTATACAATAAACGCGCGAAAAATATAGCTCAAACATATGTGCTGCTTCTATAGAAACAAGATATGGAGCCCTTTCACTGGAGAGAACCTGAATTTTTCAGAAATATATTGCAAACGCTCCCTGTTATTGGAATGCGTCCTGAGAACACCTCGATTTCAGTAATTTTATGAACGGTGGGTATAATAATAATAATAATAATAATATCTTTATTTTCCGAAGGTAACTCATTAAGACAACACATTGATACAAAGTCATGCAAACAGTTTAACAATGGCAATCTTATTTTCAATGAGGCCTTCAAACAACTATGGTATGTATAATGCATATTTGAATTATCATGCGAACATGTATATATATGTTGATAAGAATATATATAT
>VMBQ01007976.1:11607-40946 GCA_007657795.1 Dreissena rostriformis
GAACAGGAGACCTGCTTTAATAAGCATACCCGACCATATCCACAGATGTTCCCGATGGCCAAACCACATTGGGAATATGAAACCACACTTCTATAATCAATTATGCAAACCCCAATACACATACAATCCGAACTTGCATCTGTTATGTATCTTGGGAAATTGGAATTACACATATATAATCAATTATTTAAATTTCATTACATCTAAATTGGGACCTGTTATGTCTGTTATGTATTGGTTTGAAGTAATGTTGACCTACAAGCCAAATTGTTGATCAAGAACTAATAACAATTCTCAAGATTCTATTTCAAGTATATATATATTATGATAAAGGATGTATTTCCAATTTCCCAAATTAGTTTATTTATACAACAACAATACCAACAACAACACAATAATGTACGATGAGCAAAATTCTGTTATTATTTATATATTATTATGTCCATTTATATATTACAATGTACAATAATGTACATTACGTTACAGTATCATCGATGTGGAACAGTCTTTTCCAAGGATGAATACGAACTACTACTAAAGGAATTGAATTATTAATGTACTTGAATGTGTTCCTTTTTGGTTGTTCATTGCAACATAAACGCCAGTTATCTAGCCTTAAAGGGCAACGTTTCGAAAATCAATATAATGCAAGGATAGTAAAGTACAAAGCTTTGTTTAAAAAAGAAACAAACTTGCTCCCATTGGGGTTTGAACCAAAAAGAGCCTTGAATGCCTCCAGCAATTTCCTCAGCGTATACCCCTCAACAATTATTCAATTTAAAATTATATATGTGATCAGATCATAAGATGAAACATGGAGACGGAGCGTTTGTCCTCCAGGTTATCGACAATATTTACGCTTTGGTATCCATAACAACGACTGCTTCGAGTAAAACACTGTCAAACGCATGCGTCAGTTAACAGGTCCTCAATGAAGTATTCACTTAATAGCTGTCTTGATGATAACGCACACTTAAGTTGAAATAGTGAGTACAATTTTAACTACATGTCTATTTCACAGACAACATGTGGTTGCCAATATGGTTGCAAGGTACACTGAAGATCTGCCCATTGCCATTGGCGTTCTTCAATCATAATAACACACAGTTCGTCGTTTTGACGAGTCGGCTCATTTGGCGACCAATTAAAAAACGTAACCAATGTGCCGTCAAAGGACGAGACCCATCTTTCATCGTTCAAGTGTATGCCTATCCAAACACATGCGCCAGGTGCGCCCGTTTCTGAAATGTTAACCTTCACTTTTAAGATATTGACCGTATGGTATTACGTGTGTAGACACTATAAAAACGCGTTCGAATTACTTATTATAATACAACGATTTACAATATTCACTTACTAACACGTACATTAACACCTTAATATGTATTACACTGGAATCGCCTTAAATATGCATACGGCTGTAATACTGTTTGTATATTTGGAAAATGTAAACGATCGATATACTACCCGATATATTTACCTGGCAAAACCTTTGCAGCCACATCTTTTTCTTCTTCCTTATCAATATATAGCACGTGCGCACCAAGACTCGAGCAGTAATCCTGCGCAAATATACATTTAAATAATTATTGAATAACATACGGCGATGATTATGTAATTACAACAATTTCAAAATGGAATGTATAATATTTGTTATATGGAAAATGCAATTATTATATGATTTATTATTCAACATTATGTTGTTGTTGATTTATTATGCGTACAACATCTACGAGATTAATTTCTTAAGAAACTTAACTTGTATATAGAAAAACACGACATCGAATTTACCTTCGCTTGATAAAAGGTCATCTTTGAACCCAACAGATAACACGAGTCCTGGATTGATAGCCATCCCGGATTACAGCGCACAACTGAAGAATATATATACCGTGGTAAGTTCCCGACCTATCATTGAACTTTATATATTGGAACACTCTACGATTTACTACTGAACGCGGATCTTACCGGTATTTGCAATATGTTCAAACTATGTTAACAAGCAAATGGTTTGGTAATTATTGTGTTATATTGCAACGTTTGATCATACATTTCTATGCATGACGTTCTCATTCGGAGTTCACAAAAATAAAAGTTCAAAGAGTGTACACGAATCGTTTGAAAACATGTGATAAAATAACGACTGGATAATCTAGTTAATTTGGATATTCCATCAAACGTATTGATAGCACATGTAAGCATTAACCTTTTACGCGATGGATTGTGTCGGATTCCTTTTGCAATCAAATATTCAAAATTCAAGACACCATCTAGCAGGAAAATGACATGTCGACAACTGATTCTAAAAGGCGCGTAATAAAAGCTATATTTAACTTTACCGGTTCTGAAGCTGACACTTCCCGCCATCGGCAGCAGCCTTGCATCACCAGCCTTCCTGTATCGAGACCGGCATCTCACGCACTCAGAATGCCTGTAAAATACCGACTTGCAACCGTCGGTACTGGCGCACACGCTCATGCACATCTGGATGGTCTGTGTCAGAATTGTATCGTCAATTTGTTCCGTAGCAATACATTTGAAGCCAGAAATACCAGTATCCTTTTCAAACTGAACTTGTCTCTTATCACAGTTTACTCCTATTACCAGCGAAACAAATATGACACAAACTTTGATTTCCATTATTTGTTAGTTCAACTGGTATTAATATTGTTCAAAATTAATATGCTACTACATATAAATAAGTGTATGCAAATATAAATTGCCTTAAGACGTTTGAGACGAAAACGCAATATAACTGATTGTAATAACTACAGGAAACAGAACATTAAACGCACCGAATGGTATACGTTCAGCATTTGACTAGTTCTTACAATTATCAATGAATTGATATTTCTAAACGTGATTGATAACCCAGCCTTCGCCTGATTGGCTTAAGACGTTGTCATTTAAATTTTATCGTGTGAGACGCAGTACTCTGCACAGCCTTCGATATAAATACATGGAATTATTCATGAAATGTCTATGGGGGCGGCCGGGCGGTTACGGAGATGGCAGTGATAAATCAAACGGTGGTACATATGGATACATGTTATACTATTTCCAATATTGCCGCGACCATGGGCAATGGCATTCACATTGACAAATGCTAGAAAAAAAGTGAACATTATTAGGAAGCTCGATAAGTAAAGTGGTATAAGATATTAATTACGCAAAGAAGAGACGCTAGCTTAACGTATGTAATCAAGTATGCAGTGCAATCACGGTCTACACTAATGGAAGCAGACCACAGTAATAAAACGCAACACAGACAACAAGATCAAAATTCATATCGTCTTATAAGCAAAAGTTCACATGCAGAAAAATTATAAGAAACAATGGTTTAAAACATTTTAGAGCAATAATTGTAAACTAATAACATCTGGAGTGGAACGTCCTTTCCTAAAGCCAGCAAGGAAAGGTTCTAAGCTGGCCTTAGGAAAGAACGTTCCACTCCAGTTCAGCTAGCTAGATTGCAACATGAACACGTTCTGCTAGAAATCAAGGCTTATCATTATTAGTACGTTTTAGAGATTCACTCGGCCTTCGCTTTAACGTGGACCTTTGACATCTTAAAAAACTAGCTGATTATGGAATCAATGGATATTGCTTCCATTACCCCCAGAAGGTTCCCGGTTGGCAGGAAATTACAGGTCAAGGTTGATTGACCTATGAAGCAATAATGGAACAAGGTACCCCTAGTCCCGTTCTCGCTCCTGGTCAATGGCCTCCCTGAAATAATCAAAGACTCAGGTATGTTTATAACCCAGTTTTCCAATTACTCTTGCTCATCGTTTAAGGGATTTTAAATGTCACGCCAGTAGAAGAGGGCTCAAGCAGGTTAAGACTCCATTTGGAAATTGTATATTGAATGAGGATTTTAAAATATCTCCCAACAAAACATTAGGTGTACCATTTGGCGACCAAATTCACCACTCATTCGACTTAAATTTAGACAGCACCAAACTTATTTTTGCGAAGGTGGTGAGACTGTTAAAATTAAATCACCACTTAAAAGATTAAGTCTTAAGGTGCAAAAGGGACTTCAATTTAATTTGACCGTTTTAGAGGCACAGGCGTTGGATCATATAAAGATAACCTCATTCTCTGTAAGTCCAAACACAGTTTGTAGGACTAAAGATATTCATATGCATCCCCAAAGGCCCTTAATAGTGTTCATTCCATCTCATGCCAAGATTGTAGCATTGATATAAAGGGACTGTACTGCTTGAGGAGTACTGTAAGGCTCCGAAAGGAACAATTGTTTGAATACTGGCAGCCAATGTATGTGTCGTTTCTTCTATAAAACAAATTACATCGGCTCTTTCTTTTAACACTGCATATAGTTTTGCCATGCTATATGCGTTGAGCTGGATATTAGATAATAAACATACTTAAACTCGTCATCATCTATTTGATACTTTAAAAACAGAAATATCAGATCTGGGCCTTATATTTTATCTACTATTGTGTAACTTCATCAACAGTGCGTAGATAAATAATGAGAGGTAACCTTAGGATTGTGCCCACCACATGGCGACATTATTTACAGGAAAAGGAAGTCCAATGAGGATCAACATCGGGGGTGGTCGATGCTGGGGAGTCCCAAACCGCGATCTATCTACTGGCCAGGAAATATTTGCTCGGAGAAAGAAATCCCCAGACCGACAATGTCTCAGTACGAATACATACTTTTGACATACCATGAACACCCTCAGACCGCCTGACAAAAACCCTCAAGGATTGCGCTCAACAGAGCAACCACGCGTCTGAGGATGGGAACAACACTCTTTCTCGTGAAAGAATGTCCCCGTGCTCGACTATGTGTCGGGACCCCTTTCCGACTTCACACCTTCTGCTACACTGCAATATCTGTTGAGGAAAGAGGGTACGGCTTCGAGCCGCATTGCACTCCCAAGGACTCGCTTTAAACCTTTTTAGCGTACTAGACCCCATTGAGCAGCGAGAGGCCCGGCCTTCTTTGTGCTGTCCTCATATCTGTTTGAACTTTTAATAACTGATAAGATCTAGGTAATTGGGGAGGGGCATACCCTGGGAATGAATATTCCGGTATAATCCTAACACACTATTGTAGACCAGTATTTTATACACATTTATATAAGTGATACTACGTTTTACAATCCATACAGCCAAACCGATATTCTTCGCCTAAGATTTATTTATATTTAGTAACAAAATACATGCTTATATATAACACAACGTTTAAAACTGTGTTACACCACTTAGAGATCTTGTAAAATATTTCAATTTACGATTCAAATATCTTAAATGTGAACCAGTACTCTTTTGTATAATCTATCTGGATATTATTTTGTATAAATGGTGGATTTCCGCAATTTATCGAACCCGATCTGTAAAGAGATTTCAAGGTTTCCATTTACAATTTACAATTCATAGATCTACCATGAAAACGGTACTCTTGTGCCTAATTTCTCCTGATATATTGATAGATGGCGGATTTCCGCAATAGATCGCACCATGTCTTTAGGTGAAAAGGTTTTCTCAGATTGACTTCTTGACTTTTCTAAAACAGCATTGATCACTTACTGAAATAATACGAACAAGTGTCTTTCGATGAAGTTAATACATGTGGCCCATAGGGCGTGAATAAAGTTGACCGGTCGACCAACTTTTTAAACGCACGTACCCTAGATTTAAACTAGAACAGGATCATGCAAATATTTCTGAACGAGAATCATTAAGATTAAGTAAAAGTTGTGGTCTTTAGAGTGGTAACATTGTTATATAAGATGAAATATGGGGTCCTAGTTTCTTGACACACGTTACCAAAATTTGAACTCGGCCTTCATATTGTCACGATAAATATTTTAATTAGGTTTCATCAAGATTGAATCATAAATGTGGACTCTAGAGTGGTTAAACGAAAAAGATTTGACATGCTGATCTAGTTTTTACGCGTGACTCGTATTTTTTTCTATATGATGTCCAATATTTTCTGACTACGTTCCATAAAGATTGGATGAAAAATATGGCCGCTAGATTTGTTACGATTTAATATTTAAGATACACTTCGCACACTGCATAGCGCACACTGAAGACGGACGCTGGGCATAGGATGAGCACAGTAGCTCACTTTGAGCACTTGAGATAGAAAACAAATTATAGTTAAGGATTTCTAGCAAGAACAAAACAAAATGAAAACATATATCAACACAAAATTATATTAAAGGATTACTAGCAAGAATCATAAAATAAGAAAACATGTATAAACACATAATTAAAATAATTGACTCCTTCTCCCAACAAAAAAGTGTTAATTGCCAATCTATAGAAATATATCTATAAATAGTAAATGCTATTCTCATCAATATAAGTATTATGGTGTCTTATATTGATTTGTATTTACTTTAAACTTATATTTTGCTTTACTATTATCCACATTTCATGAAGTCAATGTCGTAACATTTGACCCCTGTATTACTGCACTGATTTCTATAATACCATGTGGATAACGTTATTGTCACATATCGTGTAAAAATTAGGACCCACTTATTCAATCTCTGTTTACAAAGTGGTCGTATGATCACGGCAAGTCTCACAGAACCGCGTTTTTTATTCTTCGCTGTTATAATCGCTCAACTTGGGAATGTAAAAAAACGTCTATCGCTTGTTTTATGTTATAACCCACACTTCATACAGAGAATAGGTTACTATAATATCATTGCATAATTTATCGAATCGGCGAGGCTTACCATAGAATATACTGAAATGTTTGTGAGTGTTTGAAATATTATACTGCGTGGTCGATATATACAGGAATTCTTCAGCAGATACATAGTTTGATACAAAATCATTCTAAGCTTTTTAAGTGTTCCCGGTAAAACCCTAAAGTAATAAAAAATATTTAGAAAACATCTGATCCTAATTCTCACGCACGCGCATTGACAATAAACAAATTGAAGTTCGGTCAGAGTTAAATACATTTCTTTTGTTTCAAATCAGATAATGCTGCAATCGACTATTTGTCTTATCATCGTTGTACATTTAAGAACATAGATTACTGATTATCATTTCTCAAAAAAGGATAACAATACTTGTTGCATAACGGTTAATAAATAAGAACTATGCTTTTGGTTTACATATTATATTAACTTAAATAAAGAAATGAAACAGTGTTCAAACACTTGCTATATATTACATTTTATTTTTAAGTTTAACTCAGCAGCGCAAAACGAACACACTACAGAGTTGAACAATATGAACATTTGGACATTTGGCAATAGTACTGGGCTAGACAGTAAGATAATTATACTTACATAATACTGCTGAGTACAAATATAATTTGACTATTTGGACCACATTGTACAGTACGGCTCAGAAAAAATGAACATTTCACCACAGTTGACATGTTGGCAGACGGATAGTTTTAACATGAGATCACACTATACAGTTAGGCAAAACGATGATTTGAATATTTGACCACATTGTAAAGTTGTGCAGAATGTATATTTGGACATTAAACCAAAGTGAACAGTCAGGCAGTATTATGATATGAACATTTAAACAGATTATACAGTTGGGTAGACGGACAGTTTGACCATTTGACCTCATGTAACAGTTGCACAGTTGCATTAATCAGACACATGACCACATTGTTCAGTAGGACAGTAGGATGAAATGAAACTTTTCCCACATTGTAGAGTTCGGCAATCGTTTGATTAAAATATGTTAACGCTTTTTTCTGTTGTTTTTTTTCGTGGAAAAATGTATTCCATTTTAATGTCCCGTAACGATATCTATTCATACGACATACGAACGCTAATTTAGTACATGAACTTGTGTTGAATATATTGTGTCACAAAAAAGAGCATCGTGTATCTCGTTAAATCTATGTTACCAAACAACATCTGACGTTGAAATTGTCAGTGGTATCGGGGCTTTAATAATTTATTTGCAGCATTCCGCATTGTGCTTTTTACCTTGCGATTTTTGTAATGTCTGATACGTAAACATTTAGAATAGATGATTTGGTACAATCTACTGTCAAAATTTAAATTCAATATATTTATATTCGTTTCATGTTGCAGTTTGATTATTTGGCCACGACAAATCGATAAGAAGTTCGTCGGATTTGCCTCACGTAGAAATTATCAAGAGAAATAACAGCATGATTATTTTTTACTGCGCCTGCATTGTCAAGTTTTCACCGAACCCGTTTGTTCACCTAATACAGGTCTATTTTTTAGTCATTGATTAAGCGTACATTATATACGACATAGATTGTTAAGTATTCGTTAAAAAGCGAATGAAACAAAATTGCAGCATTACTATGTTTGGTTATAACTTTAACGACAATGTCATTTTTCCTTTATATTCTGAATCAGCCTGCTAAAAACATGTTTTCAAATGTATTCAGTCCAGCGGATCGAGACTAAGAAAGATCGCCCGAATGGTTTCAATTTATGAAAATGGCAACTGTTTTGGTGGTATAGATCCATTTAAAAACTATGAAGCGCACACGAATGAAAAATATAAAGATTGGTCCTTTAACACTACTTTGATTTATAAATAATGAGCTGACAATACTGGCTTTAATTGATCGGTTAAAATGTTGCCTAAGACTATCGATGATGGGCCTTAAGTTACTAAAGCTAATATACATGTACGATGCTCAGTTTTGTTTTTATTTATATCCTAAATATACGTTTTTGAGACACCGGGCTTTGTGGAATTGATTAATAGTATACCCTTTTGTATTTTGAAGAACACATTTCACGAAAGAATGGTAGATGTTTTGTGAAACAAAATGAGAAAATTCCATCGGAAAACAGCATGAACTGGATGATCAGTACACATTTTCACACAATAAAACTACTTTGAAATATTGCAAGAGAGTGTTTGCAATTCCAGCATGTAGAGAATTTTTTTGCTTCAAATACTGAAAGTTTGATAGCATTCAATAAAATATGAGCGAAGATAACGAACGTTTTAATATACGGTATGCATGATGTTGTAGACACTGTGATTCCCGATAAAGGATAACTGAGACTGAGATAACTGGTTAAAACAGTATCCATGAAAATGTGACACCCGACTCTTTAAACATAAAATTGTCTTAAATACGTCAGTAAACTACAATTTTAACCGGTTGTAACATTAATAGACATATTGATCTTTTAATTCGAATAGTAACCATTGGTGAAGAATGGTTAAGAAAGAAATTTAAAGAAAACGTACGACTTGAAATTATTTCGTGCCACATCAGAAATACGATATTTGAAAATCAATTGAAATGTAAAACTGAACAGGAGGCTTGCAAGCTGTTTTTTTTAAATTCGGTTGGAAAAAAGCAGTCGAAAATGAACATGCGAAGAAATGAATGTGTCAACCAGATACTTCACTATGTGCACTGGTTTTGTTTTAGTAACGTTTGATGATGTCCTGTGGAACAGTTGTCGTCTTTAATAAATAAAGAAGGGACGGAAGTCAATGTTGTGTTAATTGAACCATAAGGGAAGGAGAAAGGCGGATACAACATCAAAGGAAGAAAATTTTGTCATATGAAAATAGTGTTTAGAAAGAGATGTTAGAGCCATAACGCAAATATTACCTACATGGACTTATAATGGGGTTGAAGAAACATTCGACGTATTGATAAAACATAACTCGGTTATGATCAAATCAAAACAGTTATACATGCTAGGTTTATCAAAATGTCATTAGGACACCTAATAATGTAAATGTGTATAAAAGCTTAAAATGTGAAGTTATCTTACATTCGATTATTAAGTTAAGTTTTTTTTTTAAAGATCTTTCTAACCAATTTGAAATTTAATTTGCCAAAACAAAATCTCCCTCGCGCTTTCTGTAGGTTTTAAAAAGAAGAAATCATGATATATCTAAACGCCCAAAACAGAAAGCGCCACTCGTTTTTTAAAAGCAAGAACACTTCATTTTAATTTTTAAACATTTACGTTTGTAATATTGAAATCCAAACGATATACGAATAGGGAAATCAGTTTCCCTGTTTGTTGTATGAGTATAACGGAAAACGCGGCGAAGAAAACAAGTTGGTTTCCAATATTGTTTGTTTCGATTATTTGAAAATCGGAATACGAATTAATATGTATTGATTTTCGTATTTTCGTTTTGGCGAATTTAAAACGAAAGACGAAAAGACGATATATGCACGGACCTTGTATCCACTGATCGTAACATTACCCATGCGTTTGCAACGACTCAAAGGATATATATCACTGGGTGTATTTTCATGAATATCATACACATTACATGGATTTTGTTGGAAACTGGATATTTTGTATTTTAAACATGTGTATGCTCTTATAATCTGCTTAAAGTGTGTTCTGTTTGCTAAGCGACAGCTGATGGCATTTGTTAAATGAACCTATTACTTCAATTTCGTGATGACTTCACATGTCGCTGAGTACGTGTTCCTAGAAACAGAAGAAAAATAGTATTGCATGATATAAGTTGTTTCTTTGAACTTCTCTTTTATGTCTGAAAACACTTTGAAAAAAATCTTCTTCTTCTTGCCGATCACTCAGATAAGCACGCCGGCTTTCTGCATAAAGATAGCCTTTCAAAAATTCAAAACTCAATTATAAACTTCCGTTGAAAATCATCTAATATTCCTTTGTAGGAAATATAGAACATACATTATATTACAACAACATGGTGATAAAGCTCTCGTTTATGAGATCTCTTCTAAAGATAAAATTTATCTATAATTACCATGAGCGAAGCGTAACAACCATTACTCTCTTCTAATATTCCCCTGATGAGACATGTGACAATTCCGAGATAGTATCTAAGTTAGTTATTCCTTTCATTATAGATTTAAATCATCCGTCCCAGTGTTTCACTTTGAATCTTGTAAGTCATTGTTACAAACGACCCTTGGCCTGTGTCAATGTAAAGTTTCAACGGTCACTCGTTTGTGGCAAACCAAGAGCATAATATATAGTCATTGAACCAGTTCTGCCATTATGATAGCTTTAGTAACTCATCATCAACAGTCGTATTCAACAAACTTATCCGACCAATCATAGCCAATATTGTCAGCTCATTACGTAAAATCAAAGTAGTGTTAAAGGATCAGTTTTTTTTTTCATTCGAGTGCGCTTCACATTTTTATTTGCTCTTTTCCACGAAAACAATTGCGTATTTCATAAATTGAAACCATTCGGGCGACCTATCATAGTCACAAGCCGCTGGACTAAATAACTCTGCTAAAATGTTTTTAATACGCTGATTCAGAGTATAAAGGATAACAGACATTTTCGTTTAAGTTACACGCAAACTAAATGAATGCTGCATTTAACTTTTTAACGAACAATAAACAATCTATGTCGTTTAACATGTAGGCTTAACCACTGACTAGAAATAGCTATTAAGTGAACAAATGTGTGCGGTGAAAACTTGTCACTGTATGCGCAGTTAATTAATTATATTGTTTTTTTCTCTTGAGAATTTCTACGTGAGGCAATACCGATGATCTTCTTATCGATTTGTTGTGGCCAAAAAATCAAACTACAAAAGTAAACAAATACTAATATATCGAATGTCATTTTTGACGTTGATACAGATTGTACCATATCATATATGAGTCGTGTTCTGAGAAAACAGGGCATAATGCATGTGCGTAAAGTGTCGTCCCAGATTAGCCTGTGCAGTCCGCACAGGCTAATCATGGACGACACTTTCCGCCTGAATTGGATTTTTGCTAAGAAGAGACTTCATTTAAACGAAAAATGTCATAAAAGCGAGAAGTGTCGTCCCTGATTAGCCTGTGCGGACTGCACAGGCTAATCTGGGACGACACTTTACGCACATGCATTATGCTCAGTTTTTCTCAGAACGCGACACAAAAATCTAAATGTGTATTAGTAATAAGACATTACGGACACGCGCATGGTAAAATATACAAAGTAGAGTGCTGCAAGTAAATTATTAAAAGGGAATTTGTCTACAGATTGCCAAAATGACAGTTTTCCAAATTATTTTTTTAGTGTTTCAAAACAAATATATAAAGTATAAAACGCATGCTTATTCATAACAGTGTGGTTACGATGATAGCCTTACAAACCAAATGACACTTGTTCGAGTCCCGATAGGGAAAATCTTTTCATTAAATTTATATTGTTTTAAATCTATTCGTTTCATTATAATGGAGTTTAGAGCTGCGGTTTCAAAACAAATTTAATAGATTAACAAAAATGTACTTGCAAAACTGCATGCATTATATTCAAACAAGCAAAATAATACTTCAGACTAAGAAAAAAAATGTTAAAATGATATGTTCATTTATTGATAATCATCAATCGATATTGGAAAAGTAATAAAGCGTTTGAACAATTTTCACCCATAATTCAGCAAAAACGTAACTACCATCCAGTTCAAAAGCGTGCGTCGTGTTGTGGAAGCACAGTCGCTTTCATTTCTGGGAGTATCGGGTTCCAACTCCATGACGGCCACAATTTATTGTATCGTTTTACTTTTTAGTGTAACTATTTAAACTATTTCACATATGACCGATTTGCAAATAAATTCATTTAATTGCACAATTTTTAAAAATACGTAAATCAGTGAACAAGTCGCATGAAAGCATCGAATTACACTTTTCAAAAAATATCCCAATCTGTGAACACGTACTTTTTATGCACTATCAACTTTAAGACATTAAGTCTAAGTCACACAATACAACCATGGGTATGTATTATGTTTATAAGCACATACATTACAAACCTAAACAACATTTTAATATATTGTTTTTCATATCAAGTATTATAAAAGATGCGATTCGGATGCGGCGTCATCAAATATATCGACCAGAGTTGGACGCTATTGCCAAATGGATACACGGAATTTACGTCATCCATGTTTGAGACATGGATGTTGAATCATTCAAGATGGCCGTCAGGATAAAACGTCATCTGTGATTGCCATCCGCATGAGAAGTCATTTAAGTTGGCGAGTCAGATGCGACTACATGCAAGACGGCCACTCGGATGTGACGTCGTCCAAGAGGCAAAGAGGATAAGACGCCATCCAAGTCTACCTAAAGGATTTTACGTAAAGGCGATCCTGGTCTGACTATATCAAAGATAGCTAACAGTATATTACGTCATCCAAAATGGCCAAACAAATGTGATTTAATCAATGATGATCGTCAGGAAGTAACTTCAACCAAAATGGCGATCCGGATTTAACGTCATAATGATTTCATCCAAAATGGCCACTCGGATCTGACCACATCCAAAACAGTCACCATAAAGTCATCCAAGACGTTATGGATATCCGGATCTGACGTCATAAAATACGGCCGATAAAATGTGACTTAAACTTAGATTGCCCTCCGGATGAGACGTAACCAAAGACGGTCGACCATCATGTGACGTCATCCAAGATAGCAACACAATGTCGCGTCATCCAATTACGGAATCCGGGTAGTGCCATCTATAATCTCGCCTGTCTTTCATCAAGGGCGACACACGATACGCAATATTTTGCGCGACAGTCGCGGCGACGCACGATATTTTGCGCGACAGTCGCGGCGACGCACGATATTTTGCGCGACAGTCGCGGCGACGCACGATATATTTAACACGAAATATCGCCCTTGGGCGACAGTCGCCCTTTAATATGCGATATCTCGCCCTTTGAACACGACCGTCGCTTTTTGAACACGACCGTTGCCTTTTATGAACGCGACCGTCGCTCTTTTATATGCGATATCTCGCCCTTTGAACACGACCGTCGCCTTTGGAACACGACCGTCGCCCTTTTAGAACGCGACCGTCGCCCTTTTATATGCGAGATATCGCATATGAAAGTTCGACGGTCGCGTTCATAAAGGGCGACAGATTGCAACAGTATCTGATTAAAAAAAGCAATGTATTCAACTCTAGCTTAACTAACAAATGTTAATTGCCAATGTGCGTGCCTGTTTTAGAATTATGACAAGATGTTTTCAAAATACTTTTTATTACTTTCGGGTTTTACCGGGAACACTTTAACAAAGCTTAGTATGCTTTTGTATTAAACTATTTATCTGCAGAAGAATTCCTGTATAAATCGACAACGCAGTATAATATTTCAAACACTCTTATACGTATTTCAGTCTATGCTATGGCAAGCCTCGCCGCTTCGAAGCTTTACCTGATAAATTAGGGAAGCTGACAACTACAATGAGCGAGGCCTGGTAAAGGGGAGATAAGCTGGGTTAGGATTAGGGTAAGGGTTAGGGTTAGGGGTCGGGTTAGGGTTAGGGTTAAGGCTAACCACAACCCTAACCCGACCCCTAACCCTTAACCCAACCCTTACCCTAACCCTCTAACCATCCCATGCGCATTTCAATACCAGGCCTCGCTCGTTGTAATTATCCCCTACCCTATTTGACGCATCGAAAGTACGGAAACATATTCTCTTGATAAAGTATGCATTATAACATAAAACAGGCAGTAGACTGACACATTACCAAGTTGAGCGATTATCACAACGATAAATCAGAAACGAGGTTCAGTGAGACTTTGAAGCCGTAGACCTATTGCCGCCAAGCATTGTTTTATTATTTATGAGATCGTTATCTAGTTTGAACATACGACCACTTTGTGAACATAGTGTGTAATGGTTGGTCCTAATTTTAACACGACACGTGACAATTACGTACTCAACATATAGCATACGTGTCATGTATTATAGCAATCAGTGCAGCAATCCAGGGGTCATTGTTTCGGCATTGACTTCATGAAATTTAGATAACAATAAAGCAACATTAAAGTTTGAAGTGAATAAACCTTAACATAAGACAAAACATACATAATATTGCTATTGGTAAGAACATTTAATATTTATAGATTCTTGACTACATAGCATGACAATAGACACGTTTGTTGTTGCGCGGGGTGTGTGGAGGCATCAATTGTTTAATTTATGTGTTTATATATGTTTCCTTATTTCATTTTACTTGCTATTAATCCTTTAATATAAGGGACGACACTTTCCGCCTAACTGGATTTTTGCTAAGAAGAGACGTTCTTCAAACGAAAAATATAAAAGCGGTAAGTCACGTCCCTGATAAGCATGTGCGGACTGCATTGACTAATCTGGGACGACATTTTACGCACATGCATATAATCCCTTTTAACAGAGCGCGGCCCAATTTGTTTTCTATCTCAAGTGCTCAAAGTGAGCTACTGTGATCATCCTATGTCGAGAGCCCGTCGGCGTGCGGTATGCAGTGTATGATGTGTATCGTCACATTTTACATCGTAACAAATATAAAGGCCATACTTTTCATCCAATCTTTATGAAACTAAGTCAGAAAATATTGGACAGTATAACGAGATAGAATTTCGGTCACGTGTTCAAAAACGAGGTCACCATGTCAAATCTTAGAAAAATCGTGTTACCGTAAAGAGGTATTGGGCTATTCGGAAACTATGTGCCCTCCCAGAGTGGTAATTAGACAATATATATATAAGTATATATAATATGAACATATATAACATAAGTAACTTCAAACGGATACCGGAGTAGGGCAACATGTAAACAATGTTTTAAAATATATTAAAACACATATAAAACGAAATTAGAGACAAATATTACATTGTAACAAGGTATTTATTACATTTAGCAACCCATCTCATATGAGGCATGATAATTTTTAAGTTAAAAATTGGTCAGATGACTGGTTTGAACACAGGGAACTAGTGAATTTCATGGGATTTGTTGTAATATGACAAATATAAGAAGATAAATTAACGATTGTTTATATGATCCTTTTATGTTTATTAATTATTGTCTTGTGTCTGCATATATACATTAGAAACCAGGGGAGAACCGGGGCGGGATAGGATATCGTTGTTGGAAATGGAGGTTGGAGTAATGGTCAGCCAACATGAGAGGAAAGCAACTACTTTTTGATGATAGAGGAAAGGAAATAAGGGAATACATGGTTATTGTGTTTGGGTTGTATTTCCCTGGATCAGAGGAAGTGCACAATATTTTAATATAGTGTAGCATTGACTTCAGCCATGAAAAAAATGGAAATTACATTTAAACACCATATCCATTTTTTAGAATGGAATAAACAATTAATTGGTGTATTTATTGCATTTTGAAAGCGAATTGTTTCTATTGTTTATACCATGGTGTAATGTAGGAATTTTCAAGTTGTATCCCTGGTATATATTTATAGTATTATAGAGTATTTTCACTTAACGATCCCTGTGGAAGGAATCAAGCAATGCATGTGGGCGATTGATAAGCAGAAATTCGACTACGCAAATTAAGTTTAAGCGGGGGTTGCAAAGACAATTCACACGAGAAACAAAGGATAGCGGATACGTCAGAAGGAGTGGGAAACTGTTAAACAGTGCGAACAGATCCCCTTCGCGAGCGACTCTAAAGATGCGTCTATAATCAATAGGGCGGATTCTAGAGCTCAAAAGAAAGTGAGGGCTATGCAGTCGAAGTCGAAGAAAAAGCCTCAGACACACTCCGCCATTTGCTTGAGGAATAGGCAGGAACTCGTGAAAACCATCAATAATGTAACGGGCTCTGAATATATTTCCAGTAAGAAAGGTAGTTAGTTTTATTAGTCAAATTATTTCTGTCTATTGGTCTTGTAGCTCAAATAATGACTACCGGTAGATATTTGAGTATCGATGTTGCAAAAGAGCGCTCATGAAATTTGTACGTAACAGAGGCATGTTGGTCTACGGTCGCCCAATCAGGGGGGAGAATAAGCTATAGTAAGTAGGGGTACCGTAGTAAGTGGTAGTGATCTCCCTTTCTGATTTGAACTTGTCCAGGCAGGTTTTCAGAGAGTCATAGAGAATTTTATTCTCGACAGTATTTTATACTGACACAAGCTTACACACTATAAAACAGCTGTTGCTGATCAGAGATTACGTTGTAGTTAAAGAGAACCGCGTTGCGTGACGTNACTGGAGCTTACTCAAAAAAAGTCTATAGTGATGCATCTGCTTTGTCCTATGCCGGATATGTGGTAGGGACGATGAATGGAGTGGCGCATGGGTGGTGGTCGAGTAGACTAAAATGTCTTCTACTTGGCGGGAACTTTGTGGAGTTTACAGAGTTTAAATTCACTGTACGATCCTCTTATTACTCTTATTCCCAGAGTTTTGAGTAAAATAGCGTATTGTAAAGCGAAAGGCGATTTGGTTGAGCCAGAATGGAAATCGGCTACTTTTTGGCCACAATATATGAGAATTCTGGCGAGTTCAGTGCATTTGTTTAAGATAGTATCTTTTCTCCTTCAAATAAAGAGTCTTATACACCATGCAGAAATGGTGTTGGCATATTTGGTACAGAAAACCTGCGGTTCAGAATGATTGCTTTTTTCATTGAGTTGTACAGGTTTAAATCGTCAAGTGTTATTTAACGAGAGAGGTAATTTCGGTTTTCGTTATAACCATATCCTGGTTAAAGTGCTTACCTAGATGCTATGCTGTTTTTAAGCCCTCGATGCAAAGGAGAGAGATTATTTGTGTATGAGTATGCGCTGTCGTGTACAGCGGTTATGGCGCTTTGTATTACCATCAATGTGTGTGTTTACATCTGTTCTTTCAGTGGTATGAAAATGATATGAACTCGCTTATGGCAAGCGGTTCGACGCATAATCCCAAGAAACTAGGTTTTTCATGAGAACCTAGGTTCTCGCTTGAAGATTGCACATGGCTTCCAGAACCCAAGTTTTTATTCGATATCCTAGGTTTTCACCAGAACCCAAGTTATCATAAAATGTGCATCAAACGGCGATAGCCTTGGTTCTTATTTGAAAACCAAGGTTCTGGTAAGAACCTAGGTTCTCAGAATGAGAACCTAGGTTCTCATGAAAAACCTAGTTTCTTGGGATTATGCGTCGAACCGCTTGCCATAAGCGAGTTCATATCATTTTCATACCACTGAAAGAACAGATGTAAACACACACATTGATGGTAATACAAAGCGCCATAACCGCTGTACACGACAGCGCATACTCATACACAAATAATCTCTCTCCTTTGCATCGAGGGCTTAAAAACAGCATAGCATCTAGGTAAGCACTTTAACCAGGATATGGTTATAACGAAAACCGAAATTACCTCTCTCGTTAAATAACACTTGACGATTTAAACCTGTACAACTCAATGAAAAAAGCAATCATTCTGAACCGCAGGTTTTCTGTACCAAATATGCCAACACCATTTCTGCATGGTGTATAAGACTCTTTATTTGAAGGAGAAAAGATACTATCTTAAACAAATGCACTGAACTCGCCAGAATTCTCATATATTGTGGCCAAAAAGTAGCCGATTTCCATTCTGGCTCAACCAAATCGCCTTTCGCTTTACAATACGCTATTTTACTCAAAACTCTGGGAATAAGAGTAATAAGAGGATCGTACAGTGAATTTAAACTCTGTAAACTCCACAAAGTTCCCGCCAAGTAGAAGACATTTTAGTCTACTCGACCACCACCCATGCGCCACTCCATTCATCGTCCCTACCACATATCCGGCATAGGACAAAGCAGATGCATCACTATAGACTTTTTTTGAGTAAGCTCCAGTAGTAACAGGCAATCTTTTGTTAAGCGAATTGAGCAATGCAGTCCAAAAAGTTAAGTGCTCCAGACTAACTTTTGACAACTTTACGTACAAATTCCATGAGCGCTCTTTTGCAACATCGATACTCAAATATCTACCGGTAGTCATTATTTGAGCTACAAGGCCAATAACCCACAGAAATAATTTGACTAATATAACTAGCTACCTTTCTTACTGGAAATATATTCAGAGCCCGTTACATTATTGATGGTTTTCACGAGTTCCTGCCTATTCCTCAAGCAAATGGCGGAGTGTGTCTGAGGCTTTTTCTTCAACTTCGACTGCATAGCCCTCACTTTCTTTTGAGCTCTAGAATCCGCCCTATTGATTATAGACGCATCTTTAGAGTCGCTCGCGAAGGGGATCTGTTCGCACTGTTTAACAGTTTCCCACTCCTTCTGACGTATCCGCTATCCTTTGTTTCTCGTGTGAATTGTCTTTGCAACCCCCGCTTAAACTTAATTTGCGTAGTCGAATTTCTGCTTATCAATCGCCCACATGCATTGCTTGATTCCTTCCACAGGGATCGTTAAGTGAAAATACTCTATAATACTATAAATATATACCAGGGATACAACTTGAAAATTCCTACATTACACCATGGTATAAACAATAGAAACAATTCGCTTTCAAAATGCAATAAATACACCAATTAATTGTTTATTCCATTCTAAAAAATGGATATGGTGTTTAAATGTAATTTCCATTTTTTTCATGGCTGAAGTCAATGCTACACTATATTAAAATATTGTGCACTTCCTCTGATCCAGGGAAATACAACCCAAACACAATAACCATGTATTCCCTTATTTCCTTTCCTCTATCATCAAAAAGTAGTTGCTTTCCTCTCATGTTGGCTGACCATTACTCCAACCTCCATTTCCAACAACGATATCCTATCCCGCCCCGGTTCTCCCCTGGTTTCTAATGTATATATGCAGACACAAGACAATAATTAATAAACATAAAAGGATCATATAAACAATCGTTAATTTATCTTCTTATATTTGTCATATTACAACAAATCCCATGAAATTCACTAGTTCCCTGTGTTCAAACCAGTCATCTGACCAATTTTTAACTTAAAAATTATCATGCCTCATATGAGATGGGTTGCTAAATGTAATAAATACCTTGTTACAATGTAATATTTGTCTCTAATTTCGTTTTATATGTGTTTTAATATATTTTAAAACATTGTTTACATGTTGCCCTACTCCGGTATCCGTTTGAAGTTACTTATGTTATATATGTTCATATTATATATACTTATATATATATTGTCTAATTACCACTCTGGGAGGGCACATAGTTTCCGAATAGCCCAATACCTCTTTACGGTAACACGATTTTTCTAAGATTTGACATGGTGACCTCGTTTTTGAACACGTGACCGAAATTCTATCTCGTTATACTGTCCAATATTTTCTGACTTAGTTTCATAAAGATTGGATGAAAAGTATGGCCTTTATATTTGTTACGATGTAAAATGTGACGATACACATCATACACTGCATACCGCACGCCGACGGGCTCTCGACATAGGATGATCACAGTAGCTCACTTTGAGCACTTGAGATAGAAAACAAATTGGGCCGCGCTCTGTTAAAAGGGATTATATGCATGTGCGTAAAATGTCGTCCCAGATTAGTCAATGCAGTCCGCACATGCTTATCAGGGACGACACTTACCGCTTTTATGATATTTTTCGTTTGAAGAACGTCTCTTCTTAGCAAAAATCCAGTTTGGCGGAAAGTGTCGTCCCTTATATAAAGGATTAATAGCAAGTAAAATGAAATAAGAAAACATAATTATATAAACACATAAGTTAAACAATTGATGACTCCACCCACCCCGCGCAACAACAAACGTGTCTATTGTCATCATGTAGTCAAAAATCTATAAATATTAAATGTTCTCATCAATAGCAATATTATGTATGTTTTGTCTTATGTTAATAAGGTTTATTCACTTCAAACTTTAATGTTGCTTTATTATTATCTAAATTTCATGAAGTCAATGCCGAAACAATGACCCCTGGATTGCTGCACTGATTGCTATAATACATGACACGTATGCTATATGTTGAGTACGTAATTGTCACGTGTCGTGTTAAAATTAGGACCAACCATTACACACTATGTTCACAAAGTGGTCGTATGTTCAAACTAGATAACGATCTCATAAATAATAAAACAATGCTTGGCGGCAATAGGTCTACGGCTTCAAAGTCTCACTGAACCTCGTTTCTGATTTATCGTTGTGATAATCGCTCAACTTGGTAATGTGTCAGTCTACTGCCTGTTTTATGTTATAATGCATACTTTATCAAGAGAATATGTTTCCGTACTTTCGATGCGTCAAATAGGGTAGGGGATAATTACAACGAGCGAGGCCTGGTATTGAAATGCGCATGGGATGGTTAGAGGGTTAGGGTAAGGGTTGGGTTAAGGGTTAGGGGTCGGGTTAGGGTTGTGGTTAGCCTTAACCCTAACCCTAACCCGACCCCTAACCCTAACCCTTACCCTAATCCTAACCCAGCTTATCTCCCCTTTACCAGGCCTCGCTCATTGTAGTTGTCAGCTTCCCTAATTTATCAGGTAAAGCTTCGAAGCGGCGAGGCTTGCCATAGCATAGACTGAAATACGTATAAGAGTGTTTGAAATATTATACTGCGTTGTCGATTTATACAGGAATTCTTCTGCAGATAAATAGTTTAATACAAAAGCATACTAAGCTTTGTTAAAGTGTTCCCGGTAAAACCCGAAAGTAATAAAAAGTATTTTGAAAACATCTTGTCATAATTCTAAAACAGGCACGCACATTGGCAATTAACATTTGTTAGTTAAGCTAGAGTTGAATACATTGCTTTTTTTAATCAGATACTGTTGCAATCTGTCGCCCTTTATGAACGCGACCGTCGAACTTTCATATGCGATATCTCGCATATAAAAGGGCGACGGTCGCGTTCTAAAAGGGCGACGGTCGTGTTCCAAAGGCGACGGTCGTGTTCAAAGGGCGAGATATCGCATATAAAAGAGCGACGGTCGCGTTCATAAAAGGCAACGGTCGTGTTCAAAAAGCGACGGTCGTGTTCAAAGGGCGAGATATCGCATATTAAAGGGCGACTGTCGCCCAAGGGCGATATTTCGTGTTAAATATATCGTGCGTCGCCGCGACTGTCGCGCAAAATATCGTGCGTCGCCGCGACTGTCGCGCAAAATATCGTGCGTCGCCGCGACTGTCGCGCAAAATATTGCGTATCGTGTGTCGCCCTTGATGAAAGACAGGCGAGATTATAGATGGCACTACCCGGATTCCGTAATTGGATGACGCGACATTGTGTTGCTATCTTGGATGACGTCACATGATGGTCGACCGTCTTTGGTTACGTCTCATCCGGAGGGCAATCTAAGTTTAAGTCACATTTTATCGGCCGTATTTTATGACGTCAGATCCGGATATCCATAACGTCTTGGATGACTTTATGGTGACTGTTTTGGATGTGGTCAGATCCGAGTGGCCATTTTGGATGAAATCATTATGACGTTAAATCCGGATCGCCATTTTGGTTGAAGTTACTTCCTGACGATCATCATTGATTAAATCACATTTGTTTGGCCATTTTGGATGACGTAATATACTGTTAGCTATCTTTGATATAGTCAGACCAGGATCGCCTTTACGTAAAATCCTTTAGGTAGACTTGGATGGCGTCTTATCCTCTTTGCCTCTTGGACGACGTCACATCCGAGTGGCCGTCTTGCATGTAGTCGCATCTGACTCGCCAACTTAAATGACTTCTCATGCGGATGGCAATCACAGATGACGTTTTATCCTGACGGCCATCTTGAATGATTCAACATCCATGTCTCAAACATGGATGACGTAAATTCCGTGTATCCATTTGGCAATAGCGTCCAACTCTGGTCGATATATTTGATGACGCCGCATCCGAATCGCATCTTTTATAATACTTGATATGAAAAACAATATATTAAAATGTTGTTTAGGTTTGTAATGTATGTGCTTATAAACATAATACATACCCATGGTTGTATTGTGTGACTTAGACTTAATGTCTTAAAGTTGATAGTGCATAAAAAGTACGTGTTCACAGATTGGGATATTTTTTGAAAAGTGTAATTCGATGCTTTCATGCGACTTGTTCACTGATTTACGTATTTTTAAAAATTGTGCAATTAAATGAATTTATTTGCAAATCGGTCATATGTGAAATAGTTTAAATAGTTACACTAAAAAGTAAAACGATACAATAAATTGTGGCCGTCATGGAGTTGGAACCCGATACTCCCAGAAATGAAAGCGACTGTGCTTCCACAACACGACGCACGCTTTTGAACTGGATGGTAGTTACGTTTTTGCTGAATTATGGGTGAAAATTGTTCAAACGCTTTATTACTTTTCCAATATCGATTGATGATTATCAATAAATGAACATATCATTTTAACATTTTTTTTCTTAGTCTGAAGTATTATTTTGCTTGTTTGAATATAATGCATGCAGTTTTGCAAGTACATTTTTGTTAATCTATTAAATTTGTTTTGAAACCGCAGCTCTAAACTCCATTATAATGAAACGAATAGATTTAAAACAATATAAATTTAATGAAAAGATTTTCCCTATCGGGACTCGAACAAGTGTCATTTGGTTTGTAAGGCTATCATCGTAACCACACTGTTATGAATAAGCATGCGTTTTATACTTTATATATTTGTTTTGAAACACTAAAAAAATAATTTGGAAAACTGTCATTTTGGCAATCTGTAGACAAATTCCCTTTTAATAATTTACTTGCAGCACTCTACTTTGTATATTTTACCATGCGCGTGTCCGTAATGTCTTATTACTAATACACATTTAGATTTTTGTGTCGCGTTCTGAGAAAAACTGAGCATAATGCATGTGCGTAAAGTGTCGTCCCAGATTAGCCTGTGCAGTCCGCACAGGCTAATCAGGGACGACACTTCTCGCTTTTATGACATTTTTCGTTTAAATGAAGTCTCTTCTTAGCAAAAATCCAATTCAGGCGGAAAGTGTCGTCCATGATTAGCCTGTGCGGACTGCACAGGCTAATCTGGGACGACACTTTACGCACATGCATTATGCCCAGTNACTATTATGAGGGTACTGTACCTGGCAAGTTGAATTTTACCTTGACGTTTGAATGACCTTGACTGTGAAGGTCAAAGTATTAAATTTTGCAAAAATTGCCATAACTTCTTTATTTATGATCATATTTGATTCATACTTTGACAAAACAACACTTACCTGACTTACCACAATAGACTCCACACATTTTTTGTTTCCATTTTCTTCTTATTTTTGAAAGATCATCTAATAAATGACCACACCCCACACTTTACCCTCCTCTCAACCCCCCTGAACCCCCATATTTTTTTTAAACTATTAAACATGGTTTTGAAAGACTGTCCCAAGAATCCCACCAAGAATCCCCCCCCCCCCCAAAAAAAAAAAATGTAATAAATTACCACACCCCACAATTTTGCTAAAATTACCATAACTTCTTTATTTATGATCAGATTTGATTCATATTTTGCCAAAAAAATGAGCGGTCTGCACCCGCTAGGCGGTGCTCGTGTAATGTTTATGTCACCCACAAAAACATCAATAATTATTGTTTACCGTTTTAGCCTTATACATGAAATTATAAAAAGTTCTGTCAAATATAATTTTGAGAAACTGCTCAAATATGTTCATCAACGTGTTTGCATCATAAAACAAACATAAAAAGACGGGCCACCTCACTTTTAACAGAGATTATCTTTGTTTAACAATCCCTACCGTCAAATTTCATAAATAAATAGAAAAAAAAAATACAGCAATAAGGCAAAACCCAAGTACCGGTACATAGATTGCTAGAAATATGCATTGTTTACAAATCTTAACTGGGATCAGAACAGCGCACAAAAAAACCCACACTAATACAATATTTAATCACAAACATAAGACCATACAGTATCCAACTCGACCTTAATCATCAATAATTACAGGGACTTGTTCACAGATTTCGGCATGTTATGAAGTTTGTGATTAAATACTGATAACCAATATATTGGGTTGTGATAATAGCATTCTCGGTGTTGCTATGAATATATCCTCGGTTAAATAAACTGCCGCAATACCCCTGAAAAGAACCGTATGGCATAACATTTGCCATGTATATCATTAAATCACCCACAATGCTTCTTATCCTTTGGATCTATTTTTTTAATAATATGCATTATTTCAGGACTGATCTATTTGCAGCTGCAGTTTAATGCCTCGCATCACCATCATTAATGCTTTTTTCATCGGATTTATGTGCCCGATAAATCTTGTAAGAAATGTAGGCCGAATAAACTGACATATGTCACAATTGTGTAACAAGTAGGATTTATATATATATAAATATACCATAAGTCCCAATGTGTTTTAAAGACTCATACATTTGTACGATACCTGTTGTTTTTTATTTCACGAATGTCCACGTATACGAATAATTATAAAAACAACCCAGCAACATATCCTCGTCTAGTAAAATTGTACGTACGCATTTTACATCCCATTAATAGCAGACAAGTCGTAAATGTCAGGTACTTAGGACGTTGAGAGGTATTTAGTGATGCTGTAATTTTTATTACACCTGCTACATCTTAGGTGTCGTTTGACTTGTTTAAACCAATTCATTCGGAATGGCTTCTGATATTTTTTTTTATATGATTACATGTAACTTTGTTAAAGGTACTGCACCCCAGAAAGGCATACAATATACGTGTAACAATTCTAACACTGTGAAGCGCACATTACAAACTATAACTATAGATGTTAATGAAAACAATCAAAAACCGTAATCAAAAGTGTCATTGCAAAAGATAGCAGTGTTATACACTCAAGCTTTCATTAATTATTTATTATTGGGTTATGATGTCTGATTTATGTATGTTGAAAAAAAAAGTTTTGTTTTCCATAATAAAGAATAGTGTTGTTTGCGATCTTAATGAAAACAAATGAAACAGTCGAGATCATGAACGTGTTTGTTTTGTTGTATTCTAAATGGTTTATATTAATATGGACAATACTGAGTACGATCCCTGTTGATACCAAATAACGAACATTTTTTCGCAAAATCAAATTTTAACTCATAACAAATAAAAATATGCATAACAAATAAATATTCTTACAATCACGACGCCTTTATTGGTTTGACTAGCTTTTTTCGAAATATTTGTTTTGTATTACACATAATAAATACATTCCACATAAATTACAATGACGGTACTATTGTTTAGACGTGTAACACATACAGTGTTATATATTTCCCGCAAGATCTACTCGCTAACGGCGACATTATAAATATTATTATAGTAGCATAATAAATCCCCAGATTACAAAAAAACGTTTGTGACTTTAAATGTTAAGTGAATGTCACGGCGACCTTACTACCCAATAGAAACACCTGTTGTGTATTCCCTTTTATATTCAAGTAATCATTCAACGTGCTCGTTTAATCAGTGAAGTGCCATCCCAAGTGGTCACGACGTAGTGCCACATTAAAATGATTTAAGACTGTTGATGGGCAATTAATGCGATTCGTTATCCCTATAAAGGGCTCATGTTTCGCTACCATCACCACATCTGGATCAACGTACCCGGACGTATCAGACCTTCAGCTGCAAATATGATACTCGCTCTGCTGTGCTACATGTTCGGTATGTACTGTGAATGTATCATTTATAAAGCTTTTAAAGTTAGTAAAATATAAATGGAATGTCAACCTTCTAACAAGAAATTTTGATTATAAGTATAATGGCAGAGTCAACATTATTATATAAAGGGATGTAATATTAAGTAGAAAAATAGATATATTGAAAATATGGATCACTAAATAGAGTAGACTACGATTCGCTTATGTTATTTTGAGCCTCGTCGGAAATGTCAAAAACGATAAGACAATAACCCGTTATTCTCTATATAATGCTTATGAAAATAAGAATAATGTTGCAACTGTTTTCAGAATAAAATCGCGCATTATATTGCACATCAAATACATACCGATGAAAAAAAATACGGCAAACTTAATTCGCCACGAATATACGATGATATCGTGAATATGTATGACGATTATGTACATATCGACTTGTAATTCTACTATAGGCAGACTTTGTCGTTGTGTTATCCTTTTTATTCTAAGCCTCGGGTAATATCTTACAAAACTATAGGATAGCTTCTTGATATTTTATCCATATGTGGATCAATGTGTGGATTGTGTAAATCGCTTGCCGCTCCAGCAATGGCGTCGGCCCTGCAGAATTTCCTGGAAGACCCAAACAAGGCCTCGAGTCGCATCATCAACGGTGCAGAGGCAACCCCTGGCGAATTTCCCCACCAGGTGACGCTGCTCAGAAATGGCTACCACATGTGCGGCGGCTCCATCATATCAAACAACTGGATCCTCACAGCCGCCCGTTGCGTGGAGGGGCAGTAAGTGTGTGTTCTGCTGATTAATTATATTTTGACCGAGATGCCAGATTTACGTTTTTGAAGTTTAAACAAAAACGTCAATAAAAACGATGCCAGACTTAAGATTTTGACGTTTAAACGAAAGGCCAGTAATTACAATGAACGCTTACAGAAACACGTTTACAGTCAGAGGCCTTTACTAGAACTCTTTGCTCTAAGGTCTGGTAAGAAGGTGCAATTTGTTTACCAAACAGCTTAGTCATAACCTTATATTCTATTGTATGCTTCGGGTGCAATATACACATTATCTTCAATTGACAAGAACACAGAAACAGTGTGCACCGCCTTTCGCTTGTTTACCCAGTGGTTTAAAGTAAATTAGTTGGATTATACATTCGCATCATATAAACAGCTCCAAACGAAAATCTTTTGTACTCAAGTTAAGATTTTGCATAAGATATTTTTACCTTTGGTCATTTATACAAACCTAAGCGAAATGTAATAATATTAACGTAGAATACAAAAACGCACGAAACAAATCTAAGCAATAATTCATAGTCGACAACAGTTTCATATGGAATAAAATACCTATTATAACAAATATAAGCTGTATGCACAAAGGCTAAAGCAGTTTAATGTAGAAGAACATACACATGCAACAGCCACTGACTTCAGGAATTTACCAAAAATAAAGAAACGTGCTTAATGTTTCTAGCAGAAGCTTTGCGAGTACGACCACTGTGTTCTAACGCTAAATGTATGTTTGGTTCCCAGGTCTATGGCGAGTCTTGCCATTGTTGCCAATCTGCATTCGTTCTCTAACCCGGGATCCAACTATCAATACTTCTACATCTCCCAGATTGTCATGGTGAGTACTGACGATCACTACTTTTATATCTCTCAGATTGTCATGGTGAGAACTGACTATCACTACTTCTACATCTCCCAGATTGTCCTGGTAAGTACCGACTGTCTGTGAGTACGACTTGTTAAGTTCTTAAACTGTGTTTAAGTTGGTAACTGTTACGAGTGAGATTTTCTGTACAAATATCTTTATTTATACCGACTAGATGCCAACTTCAAATAAATTAGTATCTTTATACAACGACCTGACTCTTAGCGGACGATTTATATTAAAAGCTTACAACTTGAACTGTGTGGACTGTACTTGCTGTGTTAGAAGACTGTGTTACTAGATCAGAAATTGAATTCGATCTTGCACAATATACTGTTATTGCTAGATTACCTGTGATGTGGTATGGCAATAGCCCTTTACAGCTTGTGTCACGAAAAGTGTAAACGCCTAAATAAAGTTATATTCATTGTTTATCACAAACATGATATTTTGCGGGTTGACCCGTTTTCGATAAAATACGTTATAATCAAGTGCTATGGTAGAGCACATTGCATATTTATCTGCCTAATAAGGTCATTTATTGAAAGATCAATCAAGACTCAGGTGGTACATATTTAGAGTAGTCCATGTCTTCCACACGTTTTGAACACATATATAACATTTTGAATACAAAGGCTATTTCATGCAAAATATTTCTATGATATGTTATGTTTTCAGCACCCGCAGTACGGGGTAGGGAGCAGCGCTTACCCGAACGACATCGCCCTCATTCGCCTCGACAGGACGAACAAAACAACCAACATCTCGGCCATGGCAATTCCAATCGCGAAGGACCTCCTCGAAAAGTTCGCCAACGCGCAGTGCGTTATCAGCGGCTGGGGAGTCACCGGTACGCACTTCCGGTTTGAATGGTTTTGGGACGACAACAGACGCAATGTTTTGTAATGCAATCTTATTCAAATACTGCTTCTTATATCACGTTTGTCTTTTTTACCTTTTTATATCCCGTTGTTAAATCATATGGCTATGGTTTTACTTTCCGCTGTAATATCTGCAGTATGGGTATCAAACAAATGATTTATATTTAAATTGTGTACCTTAACTATTCCACTGCTAATTTGTGTAACTGCATTTAAATCCTATTTCATACAGCACATAAAACCAACTTAAGATGCATACTATTTTAATCTTCTTACAATTATAGCACAACAAGCGGCAACTGTTCTTTTCTTTTGTACTTCGCGAGCTTGAGACATAAACTATTACAGACAATAATACAATTAGTGTGTGTCGCTCTTATTCAGAGACTATTCTCTCCTAAAGGCCACTGTTCAGGCCTTCCCGCACATTAACTGGTTCCCCGTTGAATATAACCGTTGACTATA
>VMBQ01007977.1:4571-42327 GCA_007657795.1 Dreissena rostriformis
CCCGTGAACATACCCCTAGAGGTCTGTGCACGAATGTGATCTGTAAGATGGATAAGGCAGGAGTCGGTAGAGTACCTCCCCCTAAACCCACTCTGATATTCGTATAAAATGTTGTTTTTGACGAAAAAAGACTCCAGCTGGTTGTATACGGCGCGCTCAAGAATTTTTGAAACTATTGATAATATACTAATTGGCCTATAATTACAAACATCAGATCTATCTTTATTCTTAAAAAGAGGCTTAACTTTCGCACTTTTCATAGCATCTGGAACAGAATTATTTACAATAGAGCTATTAATTAAGAATGTAATGTGAATTTTTATAAAGGATGATGAATCTTTCAAAAATCGGGCAGGTATATCATCTAAACCTGTGCTTTTCGAACAATTTAACTTTCGTAATTCCTTGTAGACAAATTGTTCGGAAATTGTACGGAGTTTAAACGACTTAGCTTCAGGATTTTTGTTTATGTAAAAAGCTTTAAAAGCATCAGAGGCTACATGAAAACAATTTGGAGCAGCTGGAAGTTTGTCTACCAAGACGGCGGCTACCGTGGTAAAAAAATGATTAAAATGATCAGCTATATTTTTAGCTTCAAAACAAAGACGGTCTTTTATTTTAAGGACAACATTTGGTGAGGATTTACTTGTGTCACTATATCCTAATGATTTTAAATGAGCCCAGAGTGATTTTGGATTGTGTTTACTTTCTTCTAGCTGCTCGTGGATATAGGTTGCTTTTGCCTTTTTAACTGCCTTTTGGACTTTATTTCGATAAAAACAAAATTGTTTATAAAATTCTTTTTCACCATATTTCTTGTATTTATACATATATTGATCTCTACTTTTTATTAGATCTAATATTTTTATTTTTATCGACTTTATGGCATTTTATAATAAATGCCCTTTTTCAAGTTCAAGAATAATTGTGCGTAATACGTAGACTGATCCGGCGCCTTTCAATATACCAAAAACCAGGTACTTACATAACAAGCTACACATATGTATGTCACAAATTTAATGTTTGCGTCCTAGACATATAGTTGATCTGTAACACAGATCTATCAATTAATAATTAGATAAGAAATGGCCATCCCCGGGGGTCAAACAAACTATTTTTTACTCGTGAAATCATTTTCAAAATCGTCTTTTTTCAAACAAGGACCAGGGCTTTGGTATTTTTTTATACGGAACATCAGATCATTATGCATCTATGGACAGAACATAACCTGAGTCCAAGCATCATTTTTGGTGTTAAAACTTGCTACATAATACGACTGTGGCGTTGGAGAAAGGTATTCGTCATTACTGTTACACGCTATAGTTTCAGGCAGATGTTTCTGAGAGCACCGGAATTATCACCCTTTAACATCAAATACAAAGTTCGACTTGAAATCAGCTAAAACATCACGCGCGGTGACGTCCGTTATGCAAACTAACATCAAACATCATTTGGTCAATCGGTTAACCTAATGATACGATCGGTAAACCACTTAAATTTTCAATTCAAGGTTAACGTGAGACTTTTTATGTCCCCCAGTCTATACTGGGGGACATATTGTTTTTGCCCTGTCTGTTTGTTGGTTTGTTTGGGTCAAACTTTAACATTGTCCATAACTTTTGCAATATTGAAGATAGCAACTTGATATTTGACATGCATGTGTTTCTCATGGGGCTGCACATTTCGAGTGGTGAAAGGTCAAGGTCATCCTCCAAGGTCAAATTCAAATAAATGTGGGGGGGGGAGGGCATAGTGTTTCACAAACATATCTTGTTTTATAATGCATTTTTCATATACTTGTTTTTAGCATATATCATCAAATCCGAAATTGACCTTAAAGGTAACATATTTTAATATTATGTTACTATCAACATCTTGGTGACATCAATAATTATTTAAGACAAGTAATATAACTATAGACATATGATTGTAGGTATAATTACGAATTAAGACTTATTCAGAAAACAGTTGTCAGAAAATCTAGAGCGCAAAAATTCCACATTTATATCCAATAAACACGTTTATTTTTTTAAGTTGACTTAAACTCTTTTATCAATAGTCAATTTAAGCGAATATATTTCGAAAAGTATGCATTTAGTTGTAAAACAAGGCTATTAATATACAGATACATCACCTTTAATAGTTGATCCTGATAAAACGGAGTGCTAAAGGGGCTTAAAATTGACATACGAAATACATATATATGCTACAAATATTTAGCGCTATCTTTTACGTGGCCTCGCGATAGCAATTAAGAGGACACAAACTTTATTACCGATATTTTGATAGTTCAGCGTTGCGTTCGAACGCAATAAATATTATCTGCCCACACAATCGTTGGCTTTAAAATATCGACGAATTAAATATTGCCTATGCCCCCTTCATGCCACCGTATGTTGTTAAAAACATGAATTGAATTGTGCCATACAGTTCACATTAGCAAAAAATAGCCTTCAGCGGTAATCTTTGTAAAAATGAGCTGCACAACGTGTGTACACGTACGCTAATGGTGTGGCATCGTATTTGATTTATGATTAATATCATACAAAATTATTTTTTCATAAATTACGCTGAAAAAATAGCGCACTTTCGTAATATCGGACTTTCGAGGTATCGGGCCTTCGGAATAACACGTACGGGCCTAAGGAATATTGTATAGGCACTGCCTTTACTATAGTATATGTATTGCAGTTCAACTGTGTTAACTCAAGTCATGTTTTGCAATTATTGCAATAAAACATACGAGTCAATGTCTAACTTTCTTATTTAATTTCTTTAAATTTAATCTATTAGATTGGTAACGTTTGTCTTCGTTGGTGTCGCGATTATACAAGATACATTGTGATTTTCCAATCGACTTGAAACTTGTTTAAGCGTGAGCATTGTAGGTCAACCGTATTGATAAATCTTTTTTTTATAGCATGACAATTAAAGTCTGCCATCGGTTTGTTTCGTAACGTATGCATGTTTACGTATCATAAGTGTTACCATATCTTAGGGAAACCGTGGATAATCAGCCCCGAACCCCACACGTGTCGCAGATATTCATAGTAACATTGTGCCGCAATAGTATCCATACGGAAGAAGACACCGTATGAATCAGGACATTGTCTATTCCAATTTATCGCGATTAAAACGTCAACGATCTATCGTGACCTGACGTAATATAAATCGTGACAGTGTGACCGGGGATTTAACATCGCATGTCATAAAATGTAAGTACAGTTCATATTGTGATAATTTACCATGTTTTGTTGATATAAAAATAATGATGTTGTATTAAATAATTATAAATAATGATGAAAACAACATGTCTCATATTTATGCTCACGTATACACAAACTGCGCAATTATTGAAGTTATAATCTTTCCAATCTTGTATTGATTAGCTCCAGTAATGCTGAGACAACTGCAAGTAAGTGTTAAAGTATGCAATACAAAAATTCTTGCACAGCTTGAGGTTGCCCTTTTCGATAGGGCGGTGACCAGAGACTGGGTCCCCTCTTTTGGCCACTTCTCCCCCCAGATCTTTTGGTATAGTGTCGTCATTGCTGCAGTCGTTGCCTCTCCTACGTGCTTAATCAGCTCAAAAGGGACGTTGTCCACTCCCGGAGATTTTCCTGCCTTAAGACTACGTACTGCCTCCTCGACCTCTGCCTTAAGTGTGGACGGACTTTCGTCGTCCGCTTCTGGTCTGGGATCGTTCTGAAGGAGGCTGGGGTCTGGTTGAAGCGGGTAGTTATAGAGGTCGCTGCAGTATTCAGTCCATCTGTTTAGGAATGCGGCACTTTCGGTCAGGAGATTCCCGTCAGCGTCTGCTATAACACTGGCCTAGTACTGACTGGTCTTTGTGAGGGTCTTAAGGGGAGTTGTAGGCCTTAGTACTGCTGCCGGTGGCCATTTCTTTGTCGATGTTGATACATTGCTCCTCAATCCACTCCTCCATGGCATCTTTCATCTTCTTTCTCACCTGCCTGTTCGCTTTCTGGTATTCTGCGCTAGAGTCCAAGCTGGTGTACTTCTCATGCCTAATATCTCTTCTTTTTGTCACAGAGGTCCATGATTTCGGTCTTCACACATGGCTTGTTCTTGCTTCTCTCTCTCCAAAGAACTTATTCGGTCTATGACAGCAGGGCATCCTTGATGTTGTTGGTGATGTTGTCGATGTCATTGTCTAAGATATTCAGGGCTGCAAGCTTGCCAACTAACTATGCTTGAAATGTCATATTTGGATCTTCTGTTTCTTCAAGTTAAATCTGATGCGAGGGTTCTTGGTGATGCGCTTGTTCTTTAACTTCAGCTTGATGGTGGTGAGCACTAAGTCATTGTCACTGCCGATGTCATGAAACGTGCTTGTGTTCGCCTTGTTAATTCTGGACTTGAATCGTTGCGGCGCCAGTATGAAATCGATCTGGTTGTGTACTTGCCTGTTTGGAGCATGCATGGCGCGTCGCTGTTCTGGACGGTTTGTGTGGGTACAGCGTGTTGGCCAAAGTGAATTGGTGGCTTCTGGCGAATTCAGAAGTATCAACCCTCTGTCGTTGGTCTCTCCTAAGCCAAATCTACCTAATGTCCCTGACCAGTCTTGGTAGGCGTCTGGTCGAACCTTGGCGTTCCAGTCACCTTGGACAATTAGGATGTCTTTCTTAGGGACCTTCACTATGATCCGCTCTAATTCTTCAAATAACGGTTCAATCTCCTCGTCTTCATATGCAATTGTTTATGCGTAGACCTGGATAATTGTGATGTTGTGAGGTCTCGCTGAGATACGGATGGAAATGAGTCTGATGGAGACTGGGGTGCAACTGATTACGATGTTGACTACCTCCTTCCTAATAATGAAAGAAACCCGGTGGAATGCTCACTACTGAACCATATATTGTGCCCTTCGACCGTTGATATTTTTCCAAAGCCTAGCCATCTGTCTTTGGCTAGTCCGATGATGTCCCAGTGGTAGCGCTTCAGTTCGTGCGTTAGCTCATGGACTTTGCCGCACGCATGGAGTGTTCTTACCTTTCATATTCATATTGTTGTTCCCATTGTTGTCAACTTGATCGATGGATTAGCTTCAGTAGCTAACTTGTCGCATCCACCCTGAAGACTGGCGGTGGAGTGCGCGGTCGTTGTTATTCCGGACCCCGACAAATCCGGCTTGGTATTCTGTTGTTTTGTCCTCATCATTTCCTTTATTTGGCTTGAGGCAATCTTGGCGGCGACCATCTCCGCACCAAGAATTTGCGACTGGTCGTACAAAAATACGTCGAATGCACACCATCATCAGCAGCAGTCCCAGCAAATTCATGCTACGCATCATCCTCGCATCATCTTAAATCGATTGAGAGTAAGGCCGAGGAACTGCTGGCCGAACAGCAGGCTGGATTCAGAGCTGGGCGAAGCACAGTGGAACAGATCTTAAACTGCAGAGTCATCATTGAGAAACACCTGAAACACCAGCGTGACTTCTTCCACAACTTCATCGACTTTAAGAAAGCTATCGACCTTGTGTGGCATGGTGGCCAGTGGTATGTTATTAGAGGATTCAACATTGACGAAGGGCTGGTGCAAGTCGTCCAAGAACTCTATGGGAACGTCAGAAGCGCAGGACTTCTGAATGGACAGATGGGGGGGGGGGGCTTCTTCAGGATGTTATATTATGTTATTTAAACTAGTTATAGTTTGTATGTTTGTTCGTACACATGTACTTAGTCTTAGTAGTATCACAAATGTGATAAGGCAATTATAGACAATCAAGTCAAGAACACAAGCGTGCTGTTTCTAAGACGTTTATTTTACAACTGTCAGATAACATGTGCTATTGCGTGGTAGAGGTCAGTGGGCATGCGCATAGAGATAAACATGCATACACGTGTTCGACATATATTACATCCTCCTCTCTTTAAAGAAGAAAATTTATACATAGCATAATTAAATTCAATACCATTTCAAATATGTATTTAAAGAGCATGATTCGATCGTTATCTTGATATATTTAAATTCAATGAGTATTTGTATATTTAATACTGATTTTTGTTTAAAATATGATAATAGTCATGCATCTTTGTTTTAAGCTTTATCTGTAAGCTATAAGCTATATTTAATTACAGTTATTTACATATCGCTTGATCACCACTGTACAGTTTGTTTGGCTTCACAACTCTACCCGATCGTGTCTAATAAGGGACATTAATTGGGGATGCTGATCTCTTAATCTCTTGATCAAAGTTGTTTATGTGGGGAATGTTATTCGGGGTTACTTGTGGGAAAGTCTGTGCTAAGATTTTAGGCTCAAAATCGGTAATTTCCGGGAAGCTCTCATTGGTTTTGCGTAACAGCCTACGATAACGACGATAAATTCCGCCGCTTCGCGATTGTACTTCGTACGATCTTTCACCGTGAACCTTAATGACTTTGGCTGGTAACCATATTTTGCCATGCTGCATTCGAACATATTCATTAACTCCAAGTTTTGGCAGTGTTTTTGTTGACCTATCAAAATACTGCTTTTGTTTTTCTTTGTCTCTCTGTTTAAAAGATTGAATATGTTTTGTGTCAACTGTTTAGGGACGTAGATGTTTTTGTGTAACCGGTATTACAGATTTAGTACCTCTGCCGATTAGCAGTTGTGCATGGGTGTAGCCATACTTAAGTGGTGTGTTTCTGTATTCAAGAATGCACAAATAAGGATTCTGTCCGATTTCGTTGGCTTATTGCAACAAACGTTTTGATGTTTTCACGGCATTTTCTGCTAGGCCATTTGACTGTGGATGTAGTGAACTGGAAAATACTTGCGTAAAATTCCACTCATTTGCAAAGTTGTATCTGATGTGTATTGACCAGCATTGTCGGACATAAGTCTGTCTGGTATACCATGTCTAGCAAAGTGACATTTGAGTTTTTGTACGACTGTTGTACTTTTCATGTCAGGTAGATAGTCAATTTCGAAATAATTGCTGTATGCGTCGACAGTAATCAGGTAATCTTTGTTGTTAAGCATGAATATGTCAGTAGAGACATATTGCCATGGTCGCGGTGGTACCTCATGTGAACTCAGTGGTTCTTTTTGATTTGACTGGCTGTATTTCTGACAAATACTACAATTTAGCACATAGTCTGTTTACTGTTTTGCCATGCCGGGCCAAAACAATTCTTCTTTTGCCCTGAGTATTGTTTTCTCGATACCCATGTGGCTATTGTAAACTGATCGCATCATTTCCTGTCTGACCGGTCCTGGTATAACTATTGTTTGACCTCTTAAAATCAAGTCATCAGCAAAAGATAGCTCATCCCTGTTGTTCCAGAATTCTAGAATTGACCTATTACACTGTGACCTTGTTTCTGGCCATCCGTCCAAGATAGTGGTTTTTAGCGTTTGCATCTGAGGGTCATTCTTCGTTGCTTCGAGTAGAAGTTGAATTCGTCGGTCAGTAACATTAATTGATTGCATATCAGTGTGTACGTTCAAGTCAAGGCCTTCTTATTCAAATGAATCTGTGACTGGTTGTCTGGAAGTATATCACTTATTGGAACTTCTTTCCCGCTAACGTATTGCACGTCAAGGTCGTATTTCTGCAATTGTAACATCCTTCTTTGCAGACGGGGTGGAGCAACAGCAAGTGGCTTTTTCATGATTGCTGATAATGGCTTGTGATCTGAGTGAAATGTCACACGTCTACCGTAAAGATATTGATGGAAGCGTTTGCAACCAAACAATATAGCCAGCATATCNGACCGGCTACAAGTACTTGGGAGCTATCCTGTTCAAGGATGGTACTAGTACCGCTGAGGTCCGTATAAAAATTACCATATCGACCGTAGGTTGTGGACAAGCATCTTCATCAGCTTCCTCACCAAGTACAGGCTCTACAAGTCCCTCGTAGTCCCCATCCAACTGTACTTCTATGAGACCTGGGCGCTTCACGTGGACACAGAACGCAGTATACAGGCCTTTTAACACAAGTGTCTACGAAGACTAGTCCTCTCCTATATGGAGCACAAGACCCACGAGTACGTCTGGGACAAGACTGCGACACGTGTTGGCCCATAAGAGCCCCTACTGGCGACCGTCAAACGACCAAAGCTGGCTTGGTTTGGACACGTCGCCAGGCACGACTCTCTGTGCAGGACTTTGCTTTAGGGCACGCTAGACGAAGGTCGCCGTCGGAGCCGTCTGAAGAAAAGCTGGATGGACAACGTGAAAGAGTGGACATCACTCCCCATGTCCCATGGACGAATTACTCTCAGCAGCCCACAACATACCTAACTGGCGGAGGATTTCTGTATCGTCTTCCCCCCATCCCCCCCCAACGACCAGACTTGTCAAGGGAATGATGATGCATAAATAATAAAATATACATCGTATGTGTAGCATCGCTATCGAGAGCGCTTAAGACAAGACATCTATCTATCTATCTTCGGATACTGTTGAACTCCCCTTTCGGGTATTATTAACAGAACGCGCTGTCAGTGCAAGAAAAAGATTTATACAATATTGTACAATAAAGTATTGACAGTGAGACGTCAAAGAAAGAAAGTAAGACAGAAACAAAGTTTGAAAGTGTTAGTATATGTATAGACAAGAGTTAAAATCAGGTTAAAAAAACACACTCTGCCGCAACTATTTGTATGAGATTTGGCTAACTGCCAGCTTGAAGGATTCAAGCGTTGGCAGGAGGACAATGTATGAAGGAAGGCTGTTCCATATTACGACAGTGCTGGGAAAATAAGAAAATTTGTAATAGTTAGCAACTGTGTGAATCTTCCTTTAAGCTAAAAGATGACATTTAAAGAATACTTCTTCTTTCGAGACAGCACTCCTTTTAAATAGAAGATATTGTGCCGCCGACTATTGGTTAAGGGGTGAGAACTGTACAAAGGTACTCAGTTGGGTGTTAAATTTAAAATTATTTACATTGGATTTTATACTTAGTTATACAAGTTAAAAAAACCTAAGTTGTCCGTCTGTATGACCCCAACCCTTTTTCTTGCATAAACAAGGAGATATTGCTTCCGTTTTCCTTTCGCTCTCACTCTTAATGTAATATACCGGTACCCAATGATTTCGTAAACACAGCATTTTCCAGCGTACATTTAAGTAACACGAATGACTACGTAAATGGACGACATGTTATGGACATAGACAACGTGCCCTGTGGGCTACTTACTCTGACGTACAATATTAAAGAGCCGACATGATGCAGTAATTCAAAATTCTAAACTGCTTACATTAATACATATTAATTAAAACTTAAACATATAGTACACATTTAAACTAAGTTTCTCTCAGAACAAGTGCGGTTAAAAAATTAGCGTTACTACCTTTTTCTATTCTCTTATGAGACGCGTCAAACTCATATTTAGTAAAGTTTTCGCATATTTAATACTGACTTGTGTAAAGTTGCTTTGAGTGAATTCAAAAAATGTATTTGGTATATTACGGTATTCTGAACTGTTTAGTGCGTTTAATTTTCAATGATATAAGCGACATGCAAACTTCCGCATTGGTGTTTATAAATACAAGAGACAAAATTTAGTGAAAGGTACATTTTTGGCCGCATTTAGTTTCGTTATTGAACTTCTGCTGGATTTTATTTTAGCATTGACATGAAATGGTCTTTATGTGCATAATGAGTGTATGGATCTATAATTATCTTACTGTTTAAAGAGTAAAAATGTGTTGCGAAATATGAATCAACTTCCTTGTTCTGACTTCAGTTACTCAGAGACGTAGTTGTTATCTACGTCTCTGAGTTACTGAATACATTTGTATACTAAGTCAATATACACTGCCAGTCTTATCATCAATAGACTTAGTCCGCTACATCTTTTTAATAGCTATAGTTTTGACTCACAATAATTAGGAACGAACGTCCTGGTTGTCGTAAAAATTAGCGTTGGAACGATTGTCCATGGGAATGAATGTCCGGGATTTTATTTCAGGCTTTGTTGAATTTATGCATATGGTGATAGTAGCAATCACCCAATGTTGCATATTCTAATGTTGCAAAAAAAAACAACAAGCACTTACCAGTCATTTGTGTGTGAATTTTAGTATTTTATAGATAGGTAATAGTTCATTAGAAGCAATTTTAATTTCTTATGCAGTTATTATAACTTATCATGTATTTATTACCACTGTTGAAAGAATATATGAATGAAAATGAGACTGCACATTTCACCAATATTGCTGATCTATATGGTTATCCAGATAACATATACGGATATCTGGCATCCGTTGACATTCCCAGTATAGAGTGAAGTATTTTGTTGCAGGTAATCCTAAAAACAAAACTCTGCAACATGGCCCTCGGGGGCAACGGGCCGATGAAAGCATCTACAGTGCCGTACTTCTATGGACGGATCACGCGTGATGAAGCTGAGGAGATCTTGAACAACGAATCCTGTGAGGAAGGCATGTTCCTCCTGCGAGAAAGCATCAGTCCTCTTGGGAATTACGCCATCAGCCTTTGCCATGATAAAAAGTATATTAGATGATAATCATCCAATAGCTGCAAAAATATTATTCACTGGATGGCTTCATAATGAACTGGTACAGTGTAGTACAGTGTCAGTTGATTTATTTAGCTTTAGCCAATTGTGAATTTACTTCCCTGTTTTGCATTGTGTACAGTCATTTAGAAGCCGTGTAACACATTTATCTTTCTTCCATTTTTTTGCAAGTGTAAACATAATACCTACAGTAGGTATGATACTATCATTGGCTACTATCATTGTTTTGCCAGTATAAACATAAAACCTACCATCATTATTTCGCCAGTTTTAACACAATTGGTCCCTTTCATAAACAATACTAAGGATTTTTGTAAGAATTATTATGTTCTTATGCATAAACGTTCTTAAGCAAATTCTTATGAACATTTCATTAATACATTTGCAAACTTGAAAATTTATACGAATCTTAGGAACGTTCAACCAGTCTTGGCTCTAATTCAAGATGTGAAATGGCATTACACTCTTATTTGGCACTATATGTCAAATTATATATGATAAACAATACTTAAACCAGTAAGAAATCCATGAAGCCAATTGATAATGCTTATAATTCATGTTATTTTTTTAATTTAATGAAATAAATATTTGACTTCTACCTGGGTAATTGATCATTTTTGTCCAAATTACCTTTCTTTGAGGAATCTCATGGCATCATGTTGATCATGAACATAAAAGCATCAGACCATTTCAATGGAGGCTAGATAAATTGAAAGGGAATACATGTAAGGCATGTTAAAAAAATCATAATATTTTTCAGAGTTCATCACTACAGCATTGAGAAGCAGACGGATGGTACCTACATGATACCGTCGGGGAAAAGGTTTCTGGGTCCAATAGAGCTAATTGTTCATCACCAGCAGAGCCAAGATGGCGTCATCACGTTGCTACGCAAAGCCTGCAACCGTCCAGATAATGTGGCCCCTGTGGCATTCAGGGGAATGACATATTCAGACTTGGAATCCGAGTTGATTCGGAAAGCAGATTCCATAAAGGTAGAGCCACTGATCAGAGTTTTTAAGAAAGGGATTTTCTTTAATTTTGAATTTTCCTTAGATTAGAAAAAGAGTCAAAACCTGTAGGCTGACGTCTCTGGTGAGTAAGTAAAAAATGTGTTCTTTTTTACTTCTGCGTTTGTTCTTAATTCGACTCGGACATTGTGGAAATGAATGGTCAATGTCATGTTTCTAAATAGCCTATATAGTCTATGCATCAAAATTGGCGGGAAAAGAAATTCACATCATAACCAGAGTTTTATATGACAGTTTTAAGGAGTATTAGGAAATGACAAGCAGGAAGTCAGCTACTCGTCAACATGATTTAAATCCTGTTTATGTTGCATGGAAGTTTAAGGAAAATATTTCTGAGGGTAACATGTACATGCATATGACAACTGCTCAAGGAGAAATGTGCATGGATCAAATATTGACATATAATATGTTTTTTTTTCAGTTTTGGGGGAAAGGGGTCGGGTCCCCTGAGGGGGAAAATTTGCGCGTAAAAGGGGAAAAAGGGGAAATTTCAATGCTTTGCAAGTAACAGTACAAAATCAAGTTTTAACACTATAATTCACCATACATAGAGAGAAAAACATTATTCCAACTCTTTTTCATCAACATGTTATGTTCATGTTCAAAGTTCATATACTTTGTTAGTTGTTTATGAAATAAAATCATCATGATATAATTATCATTAGACACTTCTTTGTAAAAAAAAAAAAAAAAAATTTTTAACTTCTCGAGGGGATTTTTTTTACAAAATAGGGGAAAAATATATACTCTTCCTGGAGGGGAATGGGGCCGAATAACGCCGAATATTTAATCCAAAAAAAACACTGATATTTGAAAGTTCTTGAATATACATAATTATGTATTGTTAAATTCTGGGATTTCAATTGAAGCAGAATGCTGCTTTTTGATGAAAGCATTTTGCGTTTTTTCTCTTTTGAGTTCTGCCTTGCATCATTTTGATGAAACTGTTACCAGAAGGCTAAATCAATAATGTATCCTAAACAATACAAATTGTGTTAAAACGAATAGTATTTGACTAAAATGTATACTAAAAAGCATTTTCAGAGAATTTTACTAGTGTGCACACATAAAATAACTGTGCTTTAGAATTTCGACCCCTGGAAATTTCAATAGACCCCTGAAATTTTCAAGCATGGGGTTATTTGACCCCTGGTTTCCAAAATCTAATGAAGTTTCTTTATAATGTTTAGGGAGTGGACAAACAAAGGGCCCTTGGCCAGCAGAGGGAACATTTAGTGGTGATAGTGTCCAGAGATCTGCATTTAAAACAGCCCTGGTACCACGGGAAAATTGACCGTAATGAGTCAGAAAAACGATTGCGCAGTTCTGCTCACAAGGATGGCAAATTTTTGTGAGTGCCATTTTCTTTTTTTCTGTCATTAAAACTGTTTCCATGTGTATTGTAGTATGTCTACATTTTGTGTTGCAAGAAAAACTCCTTAACTTTTTTTCTATGGAAGTGTGACTGTTAATAGTGAAGTAAGATAAAAATTCAGACCTAACCGGCAATCTTTACACTCTTGGTTGTCTAACATTTTAAAATAAATGCACTGTAAAAAAGTAATAATTAATATTTATGGTTGAAATTTGTGAAATATTCTTACCTTTGACCACTTGTATTATAGGAATAGAATTTGGATGTGATGTATTCGTACACAGTTAGTGAAATTGAAATCTGGATATTTTCTGTGTTTGTCCAGTGATGTATACGTGTTATTAATTTTAAACATTAAACAATGGCAGAAGTTTAACCTCCAGGTCACTTTTTATTACATTTTAACGTCTGGTCATTAAAAATCAAACGCAGCAGGAATCAGTTTTTTAACACTTTCATTTTTCAGAGTTCGAATGCGTGAGGACAAGAAGACATTTGCAATATGCATCAGCTTTAAGTCCGAGACCCGCCATTACAAAATTGACAAAGACGAAAACAAGAAGTTTGGCATTCAGGATGGACCCAAGTTTGACTGTATAATGATGGTGAGAAGTATAACCCNATCTGGATCCAAACTGTTTGCAAAGGCCTTCAAAATCCAGTTCCAGCGCTCAAAGGGTTAAATAAAGTCTCTTCTAAACAAAAATCCAGTCTAGGTGGAAAGTGTAGTCACTGATTAGCCTGTGCGGTCTCGTTAGCCTCGTTCTTGAAAACTGGGCTCATTGCATATGCATAAAGTGTTGTCCCAGATAAGCCTGTGCAGTGTGCACAGGCTAATCAGGGACGACTCTTTCCACCTTTATGGATTAATTTTTTTAAAGGAAGCCTCTTCTAACCAAAAAATTCAGTCTAGTCGGAAAGTTTTGTTGATTTTTTGTGTCAAGCCTGCTTGCATTGTGCTTCATATAGCTTTAACTAGGGTAAAGTGTATGTTCGTTCATGTAATTTTACAATTACCTACCACAAATATTCTGCATGTGGAGACAGCTTTTCGTGTGGTAGACCAGTCATCAACTCCAAAACAGTACCATGATCAAAAATTAAATTGAAATCAATATGCCTTGCTCTGGAAAAGCGGGGCTTAATGCGTGAGCATAAAGTGTAATCCCAGATTCGCCTGTGCAGTCTGCCTAGGCGTATCAGGAAAATACTTACCGCTTTTACTAAAGGAAGTCTCTTCTGAATGAAAATCCAGTCAAGGCTGGATTGCGGAATGCACAGGCTAATCTAGGACAACACTCTACGCACATGCATTAAGCCCAGTTTTTCCAGTGCCCGGCTCATATCTGTTTCCCATTCTGTGTTTTAGTTGATTGACCACTATCACAACAAACAAGATGGCCTACTATGCAAGCTGACAGAGCCCGTCGCAAGCCCAGGCTTTGACAAGGAGCAGCTGAAAAGTAGGGCTCTTGTGATGGTATTGCGTAAGCTACAAATGCACATGCCTCACTTGACATTGTACCAGGAATATAATTATTGATATTATAATTGTGTATGCTGATTTTGGATTGTTATGTCCCCCAGTCTATACTGGGCGACATATTATTTTTGCCCTGTCTGTTTGTTGGTTTGTTTGACTGTTGGTTTGTTTGCACAAACTTTAACATTGGCCATAACTTTTGCAATATTGAAGATAGCAACTTGATATTTGGCATGCATGTGTATCTCATGGAGCTGCAGATTTTGAGTGGTGAAAGGTCAAGGTCATCCTTCAAGGTCAAAGGTCAAATATATTGGTCAAAATCGCTCAAAAGGGGACATAGTGTTTCTCAAACACATCACTTGTTAAATAGTAGTGAAGCTGCTTTTAGGGTACTGCTGTTATTAATGATGATGATGATGATGATGATGATGCTTATTTTAGTTATGATCATTGTTATGTTGATTATGAAGGGTATTATGATGTTGGTGACGACACTGATTATGACGATGATGGTGATTATTGTTAAAAGGATGGCAATGGTGACAAAAATGAGAAAAATACAATTTGTATGAAGAACTTTGAAATGGTGAGTTAATAATTTTATTGCAGAATATATGGATTTCAACAAACAGAACATGGATTATTTCCGATTGCCTGGGAAACGGGTGGGAAGAAATCCCTCCAATGTCTCGACTTCCTCCACTTCAGTATGTAAATGAGCATCGGTCTGAGAAAATGGGGTAAAATGCATGTGCGTTAAGTATTGTTCCAGATAAGTCAGGGGCAACACTTTCCCCTTAAACTGGATTTTTTTGCTTAATAGGGACCTTTAAACAAAAAAAAACATACAAGCGGAAAGGGTCGTCCCTGATTAGCCTGTACGGACTGTGCAGAATAATCTGGGACGACACTTTATGCACATGCATTAATCCCCGTTTGTTTTCCCGGAGCGAGGCTGAAATAGTTTTGATGTACTTGTAATGAAATAATTGCTGTTTTTAGGACATCATTGCTGAAGAATTGTCAGTTGAGATTTATTCTAGAGATTAAGTTTTACTGTTGGCTTACATTAATCATTACATTTTTTGGCACAAGTTAAGTATGGAACATATTATGAGAAGATTGACTTAACAAGGCCACTTTCTATATTTTAAAGTTGGAGTTATAATAGTTATGTACATGCATGTAACTCTTTCATGTATTAGGTTCAATACCCTGTAACTGTGTAAGTTGTACAGCTAGATAAATGCTAAGATCTTGGAAGCAAAATATTTTCACTGTGCATAAACACATGTCATATTTATATATTCATGCCTTGTTCATGAAAGATATGATTTATGAGCCATAGTTATTTTCTTATGATACTTGAACTGCAAGCATATCCTTCAGATACTAAATATAATGCGCCCCCCAAAATTTTCGGGGAGCATATTGTTGCCGGTTTGTCCTTCCTTACTTCCTTCCGTCACACTTTTTTAATAGTTTCTTATAGCGCCTTCAATATTTTACCGCACTCTTACATATTTGGCATGTAGGTACCTTGCATGGACCTCTACCTTTTGATGAGGTTTGAGGTCACTGGGGTCAGATTTTTTCAAGGTCACACTTTTTTTCCCACACAATTAACCCATATATCGACAAAGCATCATCGGGTAGCATCCATCAGTTTTACTGATATCCTTGTTTTCATACCAAGCAGTGAGATACTGAAAAATGGCAGTGTGTTGAAATAAATCGTTTCATATCTCACTTTGCGTGGAATTCTCTGTTTTTAATGTAAGCATATTCATATGCATAAAATTACAATAAAGCTTGATGATTTAACCCTTTGAGCGCTGGAACCTGATTTTGAAGGCCTTTGCAAACAGTTTGGATCCAGATGAGACGCCACAGAGCGTGGCGTCTCATCAGGATCCAAACTGTTTGCTATTCTGATAGTATTCTTTGAAAAAAAATTCTAAGAAAATGCTAATTTTAGAAATTTAGCAGACAACATTTTAGCAGAAGACAAATTTCCCAGCATGCAAAGGGTTAAGCTCACCTGAGCATGAAGTTTGTGAGCTGTTGTAGACACCCTATGTCCGGCATCTGTCATTGTGCATCCTGGGTCGTGTATCGTGTGTGCTGTTGTAGACACCCTATGTCCGGCATCTGTCATTGTGCGTCCTGGGTCGTGTATCGTGTGTTGTCAACTTTTAACTTGTTAGCTTTCTTCAGGCCACATTTTTAATTAGGGGGAGTTAGAATATGGGACACCTGCGTCCAAAAATATGTGACCAGGTCAAATATTAGAAAAACTTTGTTACCACTTAGGGGCCACATAAATGACTTTATATTAATGAAACTTTGTCAGAATGTTTATCTTGACAATGTTTTGGCCGAGTTCGAATCTGGGTGACATGCCTCCAAAAAAAAGGTCACTTGGTAAAATCTTAGACATTGTTAGCACTCTAGAGGCCCCATATATGACTCAATCTTGCTGAAACTTGATCATAATGTTTATTTTGACACATATAGGCTGAGGTTATATCTGTGTCACGTGGAGACATTGAGATGATGATTGGATTATGTTTCAAGTTTTCTAAGCGAAGCTTAATAAGCAGTTTCACATTTAATTAATTAAGCATTACATAAATTTAAGTTACAATGTATGTGTTGGTTACTATGCGATGGAAGGAGTATAATGGCTTAGCATCAACTGCTATAATCAGTTGAGGTTTTGAGGAATTATTTTCATTCCCTTTTCGTCTTTCACATATCTCTTATTTCAGAAATGTATTGATCATTAATGCTTTTTTTTACAAGGTCAAAATTGTTGTATCTGAAATCTTTCATATGGTCTTTGATAAGACTTGGCCTTGTACTGTCAGTGATTTTTTTTTGCCCAAAATTATGGCCTCTTACAGGCTGTTTCTCAAGGGCAAAAAGAAACATGTTTTCCCAAAAAACTGATAAAAATTCCCCCCCCCCCAAAGCCAAACTTTTCCAATCAACTCAAAAAATGGTTTATTGAGTTTTATATAAAGCCATATAATTCTGTAGCACTTTATAATATAAAAAATGCAGTTAAACATTCACTAATTAACTATTGGAATACTGTTATTTATATAGAGGATATTTGTTGGATTCGGTGGAATATCAATTTTATTTCACGAGTGATCATAGAAAATATGTTTTTTCTATGATAACAAGTGAATTAAAATTGGTATTCCACCGAATCCAATAAATTTTCTTTTTATTTTATGCTTTTCTCACGGTTAATTAACAATATAAAAGGGTTTACCTGGAATAATGATGTCATTTTGTCCAAAAAATGACGTCATTTCACAGTAAAACAGTGAACAATATCGATATTTTTCACTGTTTTTTTTTCACTGTTTGAAACAGTGAAATATCAGTTTTATTTCACTGATATTTCTCCATAAACCACTGGAAAGCGTATAATAAAATCATATTAATATATTCAATTTTCCCAATTTCATGGTTTATCGTGCTATTTTTCCCTATCTAAAAGGCACAGGCTGTTAGATATCAAGCAAAAAAATTACTAACTGTAATCACCATTAACCTTGTTCTCTCTGTATAGTCCAAGGGTGACGAACGCCCCCCGTTGCCGCCCTTAACAAAACGTGAGAGTCTCAACCGCCCAACACCACCGACAGGCGTAGGGCAGGTGGGGGTAAGAGGGCGTGCATTGCCCCCCACTCCTGACGAGAGCAGTAGATGGTTTGCTGCAGGCGACTGGGAAGGTGATAGTCACAGAGGTGTGTGCTGTTTGTGTTTGTGTTTGATAGGCATGAAAAGTGTATATACAATAAAAAAGTTGATATGGACTTGAAAAGTCATGTGTATAATACAACTATTGATATAGACTTGGAAAGTGCATGTGTGCTGTTTGTGTTTAATAGTCATGAAAAGTGTTTGTACAATAAAATAGTTGATTTAGTAGTGAGAAGTGCATGTGTTCATAATAGATGTTTGATACTTTAAAAAGGTATTGTGCAATAAGATAGCTGCTTTCCGCACAGGCTAATCAGGGACAACACTTTCTGCCTAAAGTGGATTTTTGGTTAGAAGAGACTTCCTTTAAACAAAATATTCTATAAAAGCTGAAAGTGATGTCCCTGGTTAGCCTGTGCGGACTGCACAGGCTAATCTGGGACCACACTTTACACACTTGAGTTAAGACCAGTTTTCCCAGAACAAGGCTCATTTTATGTTGTTTTTCAGGAGCGACTGCTGGGTTCGATAGTCGGCGTGTGGCTTTGAAAGGTCTGGGTATGGAACCCGAAGAACTGGAGGGGATTTATGGCTCCTTGCCAAGAACACTGAACGACTTTGAGCTGCGCCGGGAGCAGATCGATCTGCAAGACGCCTTAGGTAGGAGTAAAACTTTGTATGTTTCTTGAATGATAAAAAAACAAACATAGTAATTGGCTTTTGCATGTGTTGATATTCTTACATAAATTAATTAATTAATATAAATCATTATATACAATATTGATCCAAGAGGTTATCTAATTTTATAATATAATGTATATAATAGTGATTGTGCATGCATCTACATGTACATGCTATGAGCTGAAATCAATTCATTATTCAACTAAAAAGTCATCAATACAATAAGATAAACAGATGATAATGCATGGTAAAGCTCTTGTTGAAACAGGAACCACTTGGTGATAACAGATAATTAGAGCTATAAATTTCAAGATAACTTTCCCTATTTTATTTTCAATTAGAAGGGGGTTAAGTTGAAATTGTTTTCCACTTTGACATATCCTGAACTTCCAGATAACAAAGTTAAGCTTTATAATAAGTTTAACTTGAAATATGTTTACTTAAGTACAGCATGCTGACATGTTATTTTGTTAAAAAATGTTAGTGAAAACAATATGTTTTCAGAAAATAATAGTTTAATTCTTAATAAGTTGAAAATTATTGAGCACTGATAGTATTTTGTGTTATCTTTGAATAGAAAGCTTATGGAAACTGAATATTTTATGGCAAATGATAAGATTTAATATAGAATGTATTTGAGCCAGGCTCTGGGAAAACAGGGTTTAATGCATGTGTGTAAAGTGTCTTCACACTCGTTTCTTTCATTGTATATTTTGATTAAGGTAAATCTCTTCTTTACAAAAATGCAGTTTAGGGGGAAAGTTTGGTCACTGATTAGCCTGTGCAGACTGCTGTATACAAATCAGATGAGTTAACGTACAAGTAACATAAATTATGAGCTGTGCCTTGGGAAAATGGGGCTAAATGCATGTGCGTAAAGTTTCGTCGAAGATTAGCCTGTCACAGGCCAATCAGGGACGATACTTTTTGCTTTAATGGATTTTTTTATGTAAAGGAAGTTTCTTCTTACAAAAATCCAGTTTAGGCGGAAAGAATTGGACGACACTTTACCCATATGCATTAAACCCCATTTTCCCAGAGCGTGGCTCATTTAGAATGTGACCCCCTATCTGTGTTCACTCCAGGTGCGGGCCAGTTTGGGGCTGTGCGTAAGGGGACTTGCAAACTGCGTGATGGCAAGACGATCCCCGTTGCTGTGAAGACGTTGAAACAGGAGGATGTGACGCCACATCAGGAGGTCAGTCGGCGAGTTTAGGGAATGTTTTCCGGAAATGTTTGGGTTGAAATTGGGCTCCATTTTGCCCCCAACCAAAACAATATGTATTGAATTATATTTATATAAATTTTAACCAGGTTGTCATCAAATTTGATATTCCTGGTTATTAGATTTGGGTATGGTAGGTGGGTGATTGGGTGTTGGGCGGTGTCGAACAGGTGGTTTAAAATAGAAAAACAGCATCAGGGGGTTTCTAGTCAATAACTAAAGTTTGTTTTGCCTTAGTTTGATAACACTTAGGATATAGCAAGCTTGCATGGAAACTTAGCTTGGGATTGTATTTAGGTTTTGTAGGGTAAAGGTCATTGTCACTGTTAATTAAATTAGGAAAATGGCATATGCTCAATATCTTTGGATATTGCACTGACATAGTGTTTACATAGACAAATGGTTTTGGTGAATAACTTGAGTTTTGATTGAGGTATTGCACTGAAATTTTGCGTGTAGACTGCCTATATGCAGACATAGCATGGGAATTCAATTGGTTTACAGGTTATTGTATTTTCTTTGATGATCTTTTGTTGTTGTTGCATTCATCATGATCTATTTATGATTTGTAGCCTGAATTGCTGAAGGAAGCCCAAATCATGATGCCTTTAAGTCACGCAAACATTGTGCGTATGATTGGTGAGTGATTCATGATGCATAAATAAAAAATAAAAAATTAATGGAATAAATTTCCTTGCATAAAATGAAAATGTAAATTATTTGTCCTTGTGTCTCCATACTATTTGAGTAGTTTTAATATGCTAGTAGTTGTAATATATAGTTTAATAATATTTCAAACTCATTTCCTTCATAATCGTGCATGATGAACATAGATTTTGTTGTTCCGATTAATCAAATTTGCTCAGATATTCATCCCTGCCCCCAAAAAAGAACAACAACTAAAAACAAACAGCAAACAAAAACAAATAAAATAACAAAAAACAAAACAAACAACTTAGAAAAAAAATCAAACAAATCTAAATATGGTCTACGTTAAGTCTCTGATGAGCTTTGAATAAGCCAGTTGTTGTTCCAACAACTGCTTGTTCTGTTTTCAGGGGTGTGTAAGTCTGNGGAATTCATTTGGTTTACTGGTTATTGTATTTTCTTTGATGATCTTTTTGTTGTTGCATTATTCATGATATATTTATGATTTGCAGCATGAATTTTTGAATGGAGCCCAAATCATGATGCATCTGAGTCACAAACACATTGTCAGTATGATTGGTGAGTGATAGGAGATGCATTTGTTTTTTTTTAATGGAAGAAATGTTTTTATCGTTATGTGTCAATGCAAATTATTTTCCCCTGTGTTCCAAGAATATTTGAGTAGTTTAAATATGCTAGTCATTGTAATATATAGTTTAATAATATTTCAAACTCATTTCCTTTATAATCATGCACTATATACACCCCCCAAAAAACAAAAAACAAATAAAAAACACAAAAACAATCACAAAACAACAACAAGGATAAAACAACAACAACAACAACACAACAACAACAAACAAAAACAAAACAAACACCTTCAAAAAAAAAATCATAAAGAATTGTCCAAGCCCAGTCTCTGATGAACTTTCAGTAACCAAGATATGTCTCTACCATAACAACAACTGCTTTTTCTGTTTTCAGGGTTGTGTAAATCTGGCAGTATTATTACTGTATTAGTGCTGGAGTTAGCTCCCTTGGGACAGTTGAACAGGTTTTTGAGTGCTCACAAGTAAGGCAGAATTTAGTTTGATTTTATGTTCCCATGGTTAAAGGATTGCACATGATTGATTGGAACATTAAATACCAGCCACAAAGTACAAAAGACACCAAATAAACTTATTAACATGTTCATTTGATGTCAATGTTTACTTTGTTGAATGTATTTATACAGATTTATGTTATCAAACATTGACTGCAATAACAATTTACTAGCAGTCTTCACGCTAACCCTCTAGCCTGAATCTCAGGGCTTGTACTTTTGAGTTTAGGCTAGTGGTATTTTGTAGACACTTGTCTGATTGGGCTAGATTTTTTTTCCATAAAAATTTCAAGGCATATTCACATAAATAAGTATGGTCAATATAAAGTTGTTAAGCTAATAAATAACTTAAGTTTACCTGGAGTAAAATTGTGGTAGCAGGTACCCAATTAGAGATATTATATTTACATAGCCACATAATAATTTGAAACTTGGATCACTGGTAAAATAACATAAATCAGTGAAGCTTATAGCATTTTTTATCAGCTTTATTTCAAAACGTCAGACTTGTTTACGACCTTAGGGCTAGGGACTTTTATAAGCCAAATGGACTAAAATATATTTTAAAATTAAAGGCCAGCTTAAAAGTAAACAAAGACACCACACAAATTATTAANTTTATACAGATTTATGTTATCAAACATTGACTGCAATATGTATTAACTAGCAGTCTTCACGCTAACCCTCTAGCCTGAATCTCAGGACTTGTACTTTTGAGTTGGGGCTAGTGGTATTTTGTAGACACTTGTCTGATTGGGCTAGATTTTTTTTCCATAAAAATATCAAGGCATATTCACATAAATAAGTATGGTCAATATAAAGTTGTTAAGCTAATAAATAACTTAAGCTTACCTGGAGTAAAATTGTGGTAGCAGGTACCCAATTAGAGATATTATATTTACATACCCACATAATAATTTGAAACTTGGATCACTGGTAAAATATAAATCAGTGAAGCTTATAGCATTTTTTATCAGCTTTATTTCAAAACGTCAGACTATTTAACGACCTTAGGGCTAGGGATTTTTATAAGCCAAATGGACTAAAATATATAATTTAAAATTAAAGGCCAGCTTAAAAGTAAACATGTGTATTAGATATTCAAGCAATCTCTTGATGAAGATGATTAAGACTTTATTAATTATCTATACTTTCAGAAATTTTCCGCAAGACAGCATTGTATTGTTACTATGGCAGGTTGCTATGGGAATGGAATTTCTTGAGTCAAACAAAATTGTTCATCGAGATCTTGCGGCCAGAAACGTTCTTCTTGTCACAGAGACTTTCGCTAAAATCAGCAACTTTGGAATGTCCAAGGCTCTGTCTTCGGAGGATGAATTTTATGAAGCAAGTATTATACTCCTAGTTGTAAATAAATTTTGTAAACGGATACTCTTTTTATTCTTCTTAGGTTATTAAAAAAAAAGTTTAATGTTGTTAAAAAACCCAATAGTTAAAAACCCAATAAATACCGGAAAAAAAGTCGTTATAATTAGTGGTGTGCAGTAAAATGCAGACAGTAAAATGCAGTGTGTAGTTCTTATAATTATATTCATATTATTTTTTTAATAGGTCAATATTGTCATTCTGATGCTTTGCCATAAAATCATGAGAAAAGTAGGCACGTGTGACTGAATTCTCTTGCATCAGAACTCAAACCAGTGTGTTAATTTATATAAACAATTATGCATTTAAACATGCTCTATAAAAAATAACATTTTGTTAGGACCAGGAGGGTGAGAAAGTAATGTAATTGAAAACGTAAGATTTTTAATCTAGTAATCTAACAATATATGACCGAGAAAATCAAAATTTGATCAGGTAGTAATCGAAGAATAATTTGCAAGTTTCGCTAGGAACTTTTAGTTGCCACTCTTTCCCTTTAAATAAACACAATCATTGCAATCCAAAGTTGATGCAAGGTGGCTTTCAGATTATTTTCCATTGCAACTATGGTAACTACTATCCACCGTGTAGCTTGTAAAGTTCTTGCACACTTCCTTTTTAAATCAAAATTTGACAAATGATAGAGATCCGATTGTGATGCACTGCATTATTCTAACTAACATCCATCGTATGGCCACAATGTAAATTTATTCGCTCCACATTATTTGCAGCAAGAGCACAGAGAGTTTGTAAAACGCAAACCATATAAACCGAATCCTCTCCAAAACGGAAAACAAATCCGGCTCCCACGCCATGAGTGTGCCTAATGTGGATAAAAGTGTCACATTAGCATATATTGCAATGATATACCCTACTCTCTCTTCTGCAAGCCCAAGAAGCAGACAAGTGGCCCCTAAAGTGGTTCGCCCCAGAGTGCGTCTACTACTGGCAGTTTAACTCTAAGTCGGACGTGTGGAGCTATGGTGTCACCATGTGGGAGGCAACGTCGTATGGCGATAAACCTTACAAGGTAGGGTTTACCACAGTTTTCTTTAAATGATTACATTCTTTTGAGCTTAGGATATGTGAATGTTCAGTGGAATTAGCATTCAAATGGTGGACAAAGCAGTGAATATTTTTTCTGTTCTAATAATGTTTAAAAATATGGATATGACTCTGTCTGTTTTGCATGCATGTATACGTCTGTATATTAAACCATCAGATGTTGAAATATTTAAATAATGTTATAAAGTTGTGATCAATATCAAACAGGTTTTAATAATTAATACATTTATTATGTATAATCATGCTGAAGTATAATGTTATAATGTCAAAATATTTACATGAAATCTTGAATAGGTTGAACAAAAAGGTTCGCATACTCAAACAACTTGGCTATTCTTGCAGAAGTTCATTAATGGCTTTTGGTAACAAACAAATCTACTTGTTAAATCTGCAAGAAACATTCCTTGCTGCCATCTTTTGAAGCACAAGTCCACAAAAAATTCATCTAAAAATGAAATTTCCCATTCACTTTTTAGCACAATGTGTTCCCTAAGGGGCTATAGTAAAATCTTGTTAACACTCTAGAAGTCACATTTATACATGTACTCAACTTTATGAAACTTGGTCTAATGATATCTTGGCCAAGTTTGAAAATGGCACTGGCCTGTTGAAAAAACATGACTTCCAGAGGGCGGGGCAGTTTTTCTTATATGGATATAGTAAAACACCTTTCAAGCTCTATTGGCCACACTTATTGTCCAATCTTCATAGAACTTGGTCAGAGCACTTGTCTGGGTTCAAAAACTAGGTCACTGTCAAATATGATTGTCTTTTTATCCGATATATAATTTATAAACATGGTGTTAAGAGGGAAATGATTATTCAATTACTAACGCGAGAATACCGGGTTTCAGGCTTCTAGAGGGGTTTCAAAGCAGTCAAATATCACTCACCCACATCACTCTCATTAGCAACTTGAAATTGTCTTGGTGTGCATGTTGCTTATAACACATTTTTACACCCCTGGGTTGAAATTTGAAAGCCACGTACCCAAAAGATTTAAATAAATCAATTAATAACCTGCATGCCTGCCATGTATTCAGGGTAAGCGAGGTCAGGAGATTCTCAAGTTCCTGGTGGAGGAGGAGAAGAGAATGGAGAAGCCCCCGCTGTGTGACCCGGATGTGTACGACGTGATGCTCAGTTGCTGGGAATACGAGTGAGTCCCTCTCTGAAACAGTTCATTATATTATTTTCTGGTTTGACCTTCAGAGTTTGACCTTCAGAGTTTGACATTCAGTGTCAGTGTTTTTTTAAGGTCAAATTTGGGGCCAAAATTAGACCCCATTCACACTCTCAAAAAGTATATATCTTTCCCAAATGACTGCCTAAAATGCCAAATTGAAGGTCTTCAACAAAAATAAATAAATAAACATTTGATTAAACTGCAACAGTTAGTTCATTTCTCTATTCAGCTCTATTAGTTGAACTTAAGTAAATTAAATATTGAAAACATTTTAATTCTCAATATTAAAGCATGTGTTATAAACTTTTATTTCCCAATTATTGTCAACATGACGCGAATTTTCTCAATCGAAGGGCCTAGGCCCTATTCCCAAAAGTGTGAAAAAACATGTGAGTTCCATTGTTTACAAAGAATATAAATACCCCTCTTAAAACATCCTATTTTTTAATATGAAGGTCAGATTTGAAGGTCTCACTGATGTATGATGAAAAACTTATTCCGAAATATATTTGTTTTGATTTAACTTTTGCATCCTGTATCAGCTATCTACATTTTCATCTCCAAACCATTCAGACCAGTTTAAAATTACTGAAGGTCTAAAGTCTTGTGATGCATTTATAAACTCTTCACAAAACCTTCATGCCTTATGCAAATTTGATAAGTCTTTCAAATGTACATTTCTTGTGCGATTGTCTTTGCATACATTTTAGCATGTTATTCTTGCATTTGACTGAGCAAACAAGCTTGTTTGATATTAATCCTAGAAATCTTTTTCTGCTTATTTAATTTCAGAAAAGAACGCCGTCCCAAGTTTGGAGTGATTGTAAATAAGATGGCCAATATACATAAAGTTATGTTAACTCATTCGCGGAGCTAGTGCATAATGCCAGCATGTTTCTATGGCAACCAGATTAAGTGTTTATTATAAAAAAAAACTGTGGAGATACTTTGATTATATATCACACAAAAAAATGTTCATGAATTTGTGACTGTGTGACTTTTACACTTATTTTATTTGCATATGTTCTTTCATTGTTTGTAAAGGTAGTTTACAAACTTGAACTTGAATTTTAAAATGGCATCGCAATTTGTAATATCATTTTTGTTAATTTTTATTCATAAAAGGCAATCAATAGGTTAAGCATGGTATATAATGATTCTTATATTATTTTTAATCGGAGATATATGTTAGTTCTTATATGTAGTGCCTTGAACATTTATTATTAAGCTGAATAATAATCTATGATATGAATTCTAAATCATTCGTATGAAAATTCTAGTATTACAATCACCACTGGGTGGTATTTACATGACACATTCCAAAGTCAATCAACATTCTAAATCCATACCTTACCGAATTAATATTCAAACCTGCAAACGTGTACACAGAGAACATTCTGTAAAGAATTCACTGGTGAATTTTATTTAATTGCTGTACTTTGGTGGGAAACTAATGTATGTCACCTATTATCCTGGTGTGCACCAGTACATACCTTTCAAACTATAGTGACATTGATCCATATAATACGAAAAACACTCAGGTTATGTTGTCTGGTTGATTTCTAAAAAAATTGTTCATAATAACAATACTGGTTGAACATTTGTTTCTAAAAAATGGTCATACAGAAACAGATAAAGCTATTAATGAATATGATTTCCCGTATTTGAATGGCGATTACTGTTGGTACTGTTGGCATTAAAACAATAGGGGTATAATAAAATGAAATATTGAAAAATAAAATGAAACAATCAATAACTTACAAATACAATTATTCAAAGGAATTGATATAAGTATAAGTGGCACTAAATGGAAGCAAACAGTTGTTCTCAAAATGATACAAAACAAAAACTGTGAAAACAGTAAGAAGATCTGATTCGTTTCTTTACGAAGATCATTTCAACATGCCTTTTAACCCAAATAAAGCAAATGTAATGGCCCATTAAATACATGTAAAGTTAAAAATAAGACTCACATATTACTTTAGGGAAATAAGAGGGAGTCTGAAATGTAGATTGTCCGAAAACTTTCAGTAATTATGGTATCACCCACTCCCAAAATAACTTAAATGATGCCATGTACATATCAAAATGCCACTGATGTTTGTTCATAGTTGCCTCAAACTCTCATTTTAACAAAACCATCAATATGTCATTGGTAATTAAGCCTCATTGATAAGTCATTATCTTGATTTCTATCAATTTAACATTTGTGTTATGCATAAATTAATAAATTTGAAGTGTAATATTAGTTAGTTGCCATATTTGTGAAATTAAAAAATTTATGATAGCAAATAAGTCATAATCATCACCATCATCATTATTGTCTTCTCAGTCATCATCATCATTATTAGTATCATCATCATGTTGCAAATATAGATGTTAAATAAAACCAAATATGTACATTCCAGATCATTTTAATTCTCAAACGCATTTTTTTTACACATTTGCCTTATAAGAAATTCTGGCTATGCATCTTCAATTAATGAAGCCTCAGCAAGTTGTTCATGTTTTTGCCACAGCAAAGATCCTTAAACAACTCTTACCCAGTATTTTATTTATCTCAGCTATTCATGAGTTATTAATGTTTAAAACTACAATACACATACTATTTTACAAAAACATAAATGGTGCAACAAAAATGATGACATCCAATTTAGCATTTTTATCATGCTGTGTGGTAAAAAAGATAATTTTGTTATATTGACAATATTAAGGTGATTTTGGCAAGAATAATGTGTACCTGATTGTTTTTTATTTGAAATACTGTGATATATGTTATGCCTTTACTTACAATATATAGGAATTAGGTTTTAGAATTTGAACTCTCGGCTACATTCCAAAAAGATTCAATAAATACATATTTTGTATTGTTTATGGTCATTAATATCGTATGTACATTTGTAAGATGAATGTTGATCTATTCATTAGTTTAGCATACAGTTTGATATATATATTCAGGATACAGAATTCATTCCATTTCGGTTATTGTAGCTTTTTTACATAACAAATGACAATTTCACTTTCAGTTTGTCTGGCCTTAATGGAAAAATAGCTGCCCTTATACAAAAACTGCTTTAAATTTTTTTTTTCATAATATGTGCATGCTCAATAAATTTTATTTTTATTGTAATTTTAAGACAAGTACTGGTACTAAAATATTCACAACATGGAGGATCATATAAATTTTTGACAGACTTATTATATTTATTTAAATAAAATTGACCACATGAAACATAATCCAGCAATAATAAAAATTCAGCTTTTTAAAATCTGAAATAAATTGCTATTTTGGTTACCTTTTTATTGGGACCTACTTCTGATTGGAGAATTTGTACCAATCTAGAGGCCACATGTTTTACTGAATCTTGATTAAAATTGGTCAGAATGTTTATCATGACAATATCTAGGCCGATTTAGATTCTGGGACACATCCGTTTATAAACTAGGTCACTTGGTCAAATCTTCAAAATACAGGTATACACAAATCTGTAATAAGTTTCTGGATCGAGTTTAATTAGTTTCATATGTTTGAATTCTCTGCAGCATTGTTTAAATTAGACTAGGACGATTATCTGGGATCTGTAACATTTAAATGTTACATCACATTTGTATATAATTTGTTCCGTGGGTCATTTTTTTATGTGTTATTTGATAGATTATTTTTTATATGCAAAATTTAACACAATTTACTCGTATGTACGTGTTCTGCTCAGCAAAGCCGTCTTCGAATGCATAATACATACATTATGCTTAACTGTTTTGTTTGCAAGAATTTGGTTTTATTTTTGTTACAGATATGATATATAACCATATCTAATCTGTTAGATATACTGATAGTAATAGCCAGAGATACAATTAATGTTCATATTGACCTTTGTTGATTTTAATGTTCTTCCTATATATGCGTATGTATGTGATATATATATATATATATATATATATATATATATATATATATATANTTATGCCTTTACTTACAATATATAGGAATTAGTTGTTAGAATTTGAACTCTCGGCTACATTCCAAAAACATTCAATAAATACATATTTTGAATTGTTTATGGTCATTAATACCGTATGTACATTTGTAAGATGAATGTTGATCTTTTCATTAGTTTAGCATACAGTTTGATATATATATTCAGGATACAGAATTCATTCCATTTCGGTTATTGTAGCTTTTTTACATAAAAAATGACAATTTCACTTTCAGTTTGTCTGGCCTTATTGGAAAAATAGCTGCCCTTATACAAAAACTGCTTTAAAAAAAAAAAATTGTCATGATATGTGCATGCTCAATAAATTTTATTTTTATTGTAATTTTAAGACAAGTACTGGTACTAAAATATTCACAACATGGAGGATCATATAAATTTCTGACAGACTTATTATATTTATTTAAATAAAATTGACCACATGAATTATAATCCAGCAATAATAAACATTCAGCTTTTTATGTCCACCAGTATATACTGGGGGACATATTGTTTTTGCCCTGTCTGTTGGTCTGTTGGTTTGGCCCAACTTTAACATTGGCCATAACTTTTTTAATATTGAAGATAGCAACTTGATATTTGGCATGCATGTGTATCTCATGGAGCTGAACATTTTGAGTGGTCAAAGGTCAAGGTCAAGGTCATCCTTCAAGGTCAAAGGTCAAATTTATGGGTCAAAATCGCTCAAAAGTGGACATAGTGTTTCACAAACACATCTTGTTAAAATCTGAAATAAATTGCTATTTTGGTTACCTTTTTATTGGGACCTACTTTCTGTTTGGAGAATTTGTACCAATCTAGAGGCCACATGTTTTACTGAATCTTGATTAAAATTGGTCAGAATGTTTATCATGACAATATCTAGGCCGATTTAGATTCTGGGACACATCCGTTTATAAACTAGGTCACTTGGTCAAATCTTCAAAATACAGGTATACACAAATCTGTTATAAGTTTCTGGATCGAGTTCAATTTGTTTCATATGTTTGAATTCTGTGCAGCATTGTTTAAATAAGACTAGGACGATTATCTGGGATCTGCTACATTTACATCACATTTGTATATAATTTGTTCCGTGAGTCATTTTTTTATGTCTTATTTGATAGGTTATTTTTTATATGCAAAATTTAACATAATTTACTCGTATGTACGTGTTCTGCTCAGCAAAGCCGTCTTCGAATGCATAAAACATGCATTATGCTTAACTGTTTTGTTTGCAAGAATTTTGGTTTTATTTTTGTTACAGATATGATATATAACCATATCTAATCTGTTAGATATACTGATAGTAATAGCCAGAGATACAATGAATGTTCATATTGACCTTTGTTGATTTTAATGTTCTTCCTATATATGCGTTAGTATATATATAAACACATTTTCCAATCATTTAATATGTTGTTGTTGTTGTTTTTTTTGCAAAATAATGCATATATGCAAGTAAGTTAATAACAAGGCTAATTAAGTCTGGTGTTACAAATACTGCGTTACAAAAGCATGATTTCCAAGGGAATTTCTGATCTTAGTTTATCAGTTTATCAGTTACCCATGATGACAGTTTTGAATGGATAGAAAATACTTTTTATTTTGTAAATTGATTTGCTTGTAGAGCAAGAACAATTTAACCATAACTTTGGCTATGGTGGGTACATTTTAGAGCCAGAAGGGGTAAAGGATATTGCTTAAGATGAAAAGATGTTTTGTGTACTGCGATTATTGCAGATCTGTAAAAACTTTTCTTTGACAAATCAGTTAGATTTGGCTTATAGCTAAAAAAAATAATGGACAACACGAACAATAATTATTGTAGAACACCTGAAATAAAATTACCGCTCATAAAGTTACCTATTTTTAAAATAAATATAATTTAGGAGTAAATTAAACATTTTGCAGTTACCTCGAGGTTTCCTATTAACAATTCCGATCCATTCCAATGTGCTTTACAAAACAAAGGTCATTCAATTGCATTAATTAATACCAAGTCTTTGAAAAGAAGGCTTTTGTTCTTTTCTGTATGATTAGAATTGCACGATATTTAAAACATGCTTTGGTCTACTTGACCGACTGGTTATGCCTGATTTTCAGTAAGAATGCATGATTTTGAGTGTTCAATTGATTGGCATGTCCTTCATTGTATAACTTTAACCCATTTATGCCTAGTGGACTCTCCCATCCTTGTAAATTGGATCAATTTATTTATAAAATTAGGGATGTCTAGTATATTTATTTCTATATTCAGAATATTTCTTACAGACAAATTTCTTTAAGTAAACAGCGCAGACCCTGACGAGACGCCGCATCATGCGGCGTCTAATCTAGGTCTACGCTGTTTGCCAAGGCCGTTTTTCTAGACGCTAGGCATAAATGGGTTAAATTGCCATTTTTCTTGTTATTTACTTCGCTACTCTTTATAAGGGAATTAAACTTTTTAGAAAGATATTGCCTCTTGTGAGTTTTATATTATATATTATTTGTTCCATATTATTTTTGTTACCTTGATAAATATATATGTAAAATCTCATTTAAGCATCGTCGGTCCTAAATAATTTATTTCACCATCGTGTAGCCTCTCAGTGTGCCGATTTATTACGACAAATTAAGGGATCTTACGGATTTACTTAAGTTTGTTCGTCCGTCCGTCCACAAAAACGTAACTAACGAGATGTTGTGTCAGATGTTTACATGACCCATGGTCGTCTGTCAAACCTTTATTGAAAGTCAAGGTCAATTGTGAAGGTCATAGTAAAAAAGTTATACATTGTTCATAACTCACAAACAACGACACGGGTGTTCATCACTGCAAAAAACTTAACAAGCTGATCAGAGGATGCACAACGTAAATGACGTCAGGTCAAGGTTACAGTTGCAATTATAAACATTGTTTCACATTTCTAATCGCTAGAAGGAATATAGTATGCATATTACTGCACATACATTTTCACAGTTAACCAGACAAATATGTGTCACGTACATGTACCATGCTTGTTAATCGAGACAAGATCACAACGCAAGGCTAAAGTTAACACTTTCTGTTTCATAACTTAATTGCAGGACAGTATTTTTTTACCCCAATTTGTTTATAATTTTTCAGATGACCAGATATTGAGTCAATCGCATGACTCATGATTGTCTTTCAAACGTCAAGGTCACATGTGTTGGTCAATACAAATTTGGGCATTTTTGTCATAGCATATAAACGCCTCAAATGATTGTTTATACTAATGTACACAATGTACAATATTATCTGTCAAGTACATCAAACACGCTTATTTGTAAAAAAAGTTTAAAAAATGGGGAATGACTTTTGAGCATCTTTCCACGTAATTAATTCATTTCGAAACATTCGAGTCGGTTGGTTGTTGGCTGTAAATAATGTTTAAGACATCGTCAATTCTTCATTGACAAACTTTGTTCAACGTTTCTTCAATGCTAATTCNGTAAATTATGTTTTAGACACCGTCAATTCTTCATTGACAAACTTTATTCAACGTTTCTTCAATGCTTATTCATTTTAACGGGATCGCATACTTTTCAAGTTCAAGGTATGGCAACTGGTTTGCTATTAAAACTGGTGATTTCAATTTAAGACGTTACAATTACTTTAGAAAGTATATGTATCAAATTAAGGTGATTACTTTGGTATTGCTGCACAAATGTATTTTGATTAAAATGGAGTGGTTGATCACGTTTAAAAATAAACCGAATACAAGTTAACATGTATTGCATTGCATATCAATTAACGAATGTCAATATTTCTGATCGTCATTTTGTTGCAGTAAAGCTCACCGACCGGACTTTAAGGAGCTAGCAGTCATCTTGCAATCCATCATTGGCAACCGGAGGCGCTCTCTGCGTCGCCAGGAGGAACGCCCGAATCAAGATTCGGATGCTTTGTTGGAAAGATCGAGCATACCCCCTACATTATCATGAATCGATTACATTTTGGTTTTAAACAAATGGCGCTTAAGTTTCCTTATCATAAACAGTTGGAACTGAAGAAAGACAGTGTCTTACAAAGAGCGGCATCGAATAATCTTAAATGTACTCATTTGATTGTGAACTTGTTACATGGACCAACCGACTTCAGAGCTAAATAATAGCACTTCATCTTTTTCTTATAAATAGAAATATGTCTGCAAAAATTTAACAAAATGTTCTAATTCTGAATTGCCCAAAACATGCTCTGTGTACGATGCATCACAACTAATGCATATCTCTTAAAAACGCAGTCTTTTTGTTTCCATGTAACATTCCCGAACTCAAGAGTTTGGCTTCCATGCACAATTCCCAAAGGAAATACTTTGGCTTCCATGCAACATTTTCAACACTAAAGTATTTTTGCTTCCATGGAACGTTTCGAATGTCAATCTTGAAGCAACTATGGGACTTGTCGAAAGGCAAGTTCGTAGTTCCCATGTAACCTGTTAAAAACGCAATCTTGTGATTTCCGAGGAAATTTTCAAACGCAATCTTGTAGCTTCTTTGTAGCCTTTCCAAAATATGGTGGCTCTCACGGAATATTTCCAAAATGCATTTCATAGGTTCCATGGTACTGCTGTTCAAAAGAGAGTTTTTAAAATGCGATCTTGTTGCCTCCATTTCCAAAACGCAATTTGGTGGCCTTCATGGAACCTTCCCAAAACAAATCTAGTGGTTTTCAGTGAATTTTTCCAAGCGTTGTTGTGTGGCTTTCATTTGTGGAATAACATCACTTACCATTCGTCGTGTTGCGCTGTAAGACACTGTAATCTGCTAAGTCTTGTATTGTTATTGAACTGACCATTGCACTATTATGAAAAATACAATCCGCGAGATTAAATGTCCACACAATGGGCAATCAAAATCGCATTACCATTGTGTATCTAAGTTATGTTTGGATGGAACGAAACGAAATTTCATGCTACGTACGTGAACATTTTACAATGTGGTGTTAACTGTTTCGAAAAAGTTCCATTGACAAATCATTTGTATTACATTGTAATTATATCAAATGCTATCTTAATTAAGTTTAATTAAGAAATAATTATTTAACGTTATAGTTTGTTGTCGAATAACCCATGGCCGGAAGTTTAGATGCGTAGGGATTAAATCACGAGTGCGAAGCACGAGTTATTTAAAACCACGCATCTAAACTTCCGGCCGTGGGTTATTCCACAACAAACTATAACGTAAAAGAATTATTTCGATTCTTACACGGTTTTTACTTAAGATTAATACAATTTATCTCAGAATTAAGAAATAATTCGTGTACGTTATAGTTTGTTGTCGAATAACCCACGGCCGGAAATTTAGATGCGTAGGGGTTAAGTCACGAGTGAGAAAAAGAATTATTTCGATTCTAACACGGTTTTTACTAAAGATTTATACAATTTATCTCATTTTTCTTGCGTACTACTTTATGTCAAGTTCAGCCCATAAAAACAACTTTCGGCTGTTCTGTCGATCAGATCACCTCCCTCAATAAAAGCAAAACTGGGTGGAAGAAAACTGGTCATTTCATCCGTTTGCTTAAATAAGAACAACAACAACTTGTGTAAACTTAGTTGTGATCAGTGTTCATGTGTACATTGTACATTTTTATCAACACAAGAGTGTTACAACTTCAACGATAACAACACAGTATATGTTACAGTAAATTGGATTTAATTAACGATACTGTACAACAAGAACAAATTACAAATAGTGTTTACTCAACGTCTCATCTTCATCCGTTATTCAGTTACACATGGTGTTTCACGTGTTTGTGAACAGGAAGTTTTTTATTTTATTTATTTATGGATGTTTATATTAATTGTGCAGGAATTAATGGGAAATTGTGTCAATTTTACGCATTTGTTTTCATAGCGTAGTATTTTGTCACGTGACTTTCATTCATTAAATACCGGATTATTACGCTGGTGGAAAATGTATCGGCATGTTTTGGTCAGTCATAGCGCGTGCTGTCAGTTTATAAGCTCCGCCCATAATTATTGCAGAATAACCCATGGACGATTTTCTTCTTTGTTTATATGAAAATTTGCACGTGCCGTGTTAGCATGTTGTATATACTTGTTATTTGAACAATTTAAAATTATTGTCATTCATTATGTGCTTGCACTGCCATGTTTATAGAACAGAGTGAAAATAAATCATATTCGAAACATGACATATTAAGCACGTGTAACTTGATACAGATTTGTTTTTAATTTATATCAAAGACCGTTGTAATTATACATTATACATTATACATAAAACTGATAACTTATTTTGTAAGCTGATATTTTGAGCGCTTCCCCAACATTAATTAGGATGATTAAGATGATTCAATTATCTGATAAAATGAGCATTATCCTACAAGAATAGTAACTATTCTGACATTCAATTAACGGATATTTTGAGCGCTTTTTTCTAGATTTATTGTGATGATTCTGGTCTTTAATTATCGGATAGTACCCTACATTACCCTAAATTAATGGTTCTGTTATTTGATTATTGGATATTTAGAGCGTTTTACATAAATTGTGATAATTCTGGTATTTACTCGTCTTGTATTTCGAGCGCCAAGCCTACATTAATTATGATGATTTTGGCAATGGGTTATCTCATATTTTGATCGTTAACCCTATTTTTATTGTGATTATTCTGGTATTCAAATATCTGAGCGCTTTCTCCACATTAATGATGATGAATTCAATATTCAATTGCATGTTTTATTTAGAGCGCTACCAATACATTTATTTCACGATTCTGTTATCATTATATATTTCGAGCGCTACTCCTATATAAATTGTGTTTATTCTGGTATTCATGCATCTGATATTTCGAGCGCTATGTTTCGATTGAGGCATTTCTAGCACAGATAGGTGGCAAATTTGTATCCCTTAACATCCTAGACAATTAAATCGACACCATCACCAACAACATCAACGAGGTCCAACTGTCAGCGGCCGAAGAAGTAAGAACAAGGCATGGGTGCAGTCCGAAATCATGGACCTCTGTGACAAAAGAAGAGAGCTGATTCATGAGATGTACACTGGCATGGACTCTAGGACAGAATACCAGAAAGCGGACAGGGAGGAGAAGAAGAAGATGAAAGAGGCCAAATGGATTGAGGAGACATGCATCAATATTGACAAAGAGATGAGCACAGGCAGCAGTCAGAAGGCCTTCAACATCCTCAATACCCTCACGAAGAACAGTCGGCCCAATGTCGGTGTTATAGCAGACGCTGGTGAGAACCTCCTTGCATGATAGCCTATTGTAAGTTTTGAGAGGATTCCGATATGGCAAAGGGATGGTGCAAGTCATCAAAGAACTCTAAGGAAAAGCCAGCAGTGTAGTACTTTTCAATGTACAGTAGGCTGACTTTTTTAGGACATCAGGGGGTAGGATACAGGCTTTTGAACACAAGTGTCTCCGAAGACTGCTCTCCTACATCCAGTACAAGACCAACGAGTTTGTCCGAAACATGACAGCAACACTTGTTGTCCCGTAAGAGCCCCTCTTGGCGACCGTCAAACGACGAAAATTGGCTTGGTTTGGACACGTCACCAGGCATGACTCTGTGCGCAAGACTGTGCTCCAGAGCACGACAGAGGGAGATCGCCGTCGAGGCCCAAAGACGAAAAGCTGGATGAACAATGTGAAAGACTGGATGTCTCACCCCATGGATGAGTTACTCTCGGCAGCAAACAACATACCTGACTGGAGGAGGATTTTGTATCGTCGTCCATCATTTCCCCCTAACTGCAAGACCGGTCAAGGGAATGGTGATGATTACGTTTCGATCGCTATATTAATGGCATTCACTTATCTGATACGACGAGCGCCACCCGTATATAATTGCAATGACTTTGTTGTTAATTTATCTCCCATTTTGAGTGCTGCCAATACATTAATTACACGTGCACATTCGTTTTGATAAATATTTTCTTACATTTATTGGGAATAATCTTTTGTTAATTTATTGTACGCAGTTATTAATAAAGTTCGTTGACGATGTCTTTAGGAATATATACTTGCATCTCGCGTATTCAAGACCGATTCTGTGCGCGACATGTATTGCTTTANTATTGTACGCAGTTATTAATAAAGTTCGTTGACGATGTCTTTAGGAATATATACTTGCGTCTCGCGTATTCAAGACCGATTCTGTGCGCGACATGTATTGCTTTAATTATTCTTAAGTTACGAGATGATCCTTTAGCGACACAATATATATATATATTAAACACAAACCACACGGGATACAGGTATGTACATACCAGTTAAACGTAAACACATAGATGTCAAAAACTCAATATAAGCTCGTATAGATGTGTCATCACCATCGTCCTATTGACATCTCGCCAACTGTCAATCAAATCCTTAT